>BQNB010014661.1:0-32134 GCA_026074375.1 Tanacetum coccineum | reverse complement strand
ATCGAAGAATCCTTCGGATACCATAGTCCCCGATTAATGGTTCCTTTTAGATATCGAAAGATCCTTTTTACTACATTTAAGTGCTTTTTGGTAGGCAGAGCCTGATACCGGGCATACATGCATATAGCAAATTATAGGTCAGTTCTACTGGATGTGAGATAAAGGAGGGTGCTTATCATACCATGATAGTGTGATGGATCAACGGCTTTCCTTTCTTTATTCTGATCCAGTTTGGATTTCTCCACCATGGGAGTATCCACTGGGTTACAAGAGTCAAAACCATATTTCTTTAAGGATTTAAGGGTATATTTTGACTGGTTAATAAAGATGCCTCTAGGACTTTGAGAAATCTGTAGTCCTAAGAAAAATGAGATTTTTCCCATCATTGACATCTTAAATTTTGAACACATGATTTTAGAAAATAGATCACAAAGTTCAGGTGTAGATGCAACAAAGATAACATCATCGACATAAATTTATACCAGAAGTAATTCCTTGCCGTCTCTGCGGATGAACAATGTAGGATCCACTGAGCCTTTGGAGAAGTCTTAGGATATCAAGAATGAAGACAACATATCATACCACGCGCGTGGAGCTTGTTTCAACCCATAAAGAGCTTTCTTTAGCTTACACACGTGATTGGGGTTATCTTTATCCACGAACCCATCTGACTGGATAACATAAACCTCTTCCCGTAGATTACCATTCAGAAACGCAGGCTTCACATCCATTTGGCATACGACCATGTTCACATGAGCAGCAAACGCGAGAAAAATCCTTATAGCCTCTAATCTTGCAACTGGGGCAAAAGACTCTTCAAAATCGATTCTCTCCTCTTGATGATAACCACAGGCTACTAATCGGGCTTTGTTCTTCAAAATTCCTCCCAGTTCGTCTAGTTTTACTTTGTAGATCCACTTCAAAGTAATCATCATAACTTTGTCTGGTCGGGGTACAAGCTCCCATACTTCAAGTCGTTTGAACTTATTAAGTTCTTCTTGCATTGCTTCAATCCAACAGGCTTAAGGCAAAGCATCTTTATACGTCTTAGGTTCAATAACAGTGAGGAAAGCATCGTAGTAATAGAAAAGAGCTTGCTCATGTAATTGCAGCCGAGTGGAAACTAGTCTAGCGAGTTCACCGATTATGTTTTCAAGTGGATGATCCTTAGTTCATTTGCTATCGTGTTCAGAAATTTGGTGATTAGGGTGCACAATTGTATGAATAGAATCCGATGATAAAGTTTGATCAGAGGGGATTTTTGGAATTGGAACACCAAAGTACGGATCATTACCCATATGTACAACTTCAATATCATGATTATCTTCTTCAACATCGTTCGGAATGATGAGAGGTTCAGTTTTGGGTGTTGTTTAAGAATTACTTAGGGATGGTGCATCTTGGTCAACTGTAGTTGATGAAGGTAAATGGGTTGAATCAGCAAGAACTGGAGCAATTACTTTATTAATTGGAACAACAACTTCAGGAGTTGGATGATCAACACTAGGTGAAGGATTGAGAAATTCATCGAATAATGGTTGAAATAGTATATCCCAGTCAGTTCGCGAAGGTTGTACAAACAGTGTTGAAGGATGAGGTTTTGGCACGAGTCCTAAACTGATTGTTGCAGGAGTCATTTAATGAAGTGCGGGTCCTAAACTGTTATGTTCAAAAGCCATTGCAGTCAGCTCATCAAAGTCAATGTGAATGGTTTCAACTATTCGTCTGGTACATCTATTGTAAATCCGAAATGCTTTCTTTGTGGGTGCATAGCCAATGAAAATACCTATATCGGCCTTCGGTTGTAACTTTCCTAAGTTCTCGCTATCATTCATTAGGTAGTAGAGTGCACCAAACACATAAAGATACGATAGGTCGGGAGGTTTGTTGTGCATAAGCTCGTATGGTGTTTTACCATGTCAAAGAAGACTCTTCTTGATGATATGTGCCATTAGTAACCTCCACCTAGGGGGAAGAAGACTCTTTTTGAGAGTCCCTTTGGCAGGAACAGCTTCCTCATACCCAATTGTTTCAAACCATGGTGTTACAATGTCAATGGACGGTGGTGCAACATACTCACAAGAGTGAGGGAGGTAATGTGCACTAATGGCATTCCTAAATGTGTTTACCCTTACTTTGCCATAGATACCACTAGTAGGGGTTGAGAAGAAAACCTTAGAGTTTTCAAGAGTTTTAGCTGAGTACCAAAACTTAGCTAGGTATTCTTTATACATGTTTGGAGATCTGGTGAATGGTTTTCTAAGACAACATTTGGAAATGAAATCAGAAACACATTTGAAGTGATCTTTGTTATTGTGTTCTGGGTATAGAAGAGCAACCTCATTGTTTGTGTTGAAGATGATATCTTAAAGGTTGAAGCCTACTTGTTTAGCATCAACAAAGGGTTGTTCTTGTTGTGGAGGATTTTGTTCCTGGTTTGCCATTTGATGTGATTAGGGTTTTGATGTTTTGATTTGTTTTGGATTGAGGCTTAGGAAGGACCTGAAACATGACCATGTCTGAAGATGATTATTAGCTCTGAAGTTTAAATAAGATAGACGACGATGTGCCATACCAAGACTTGGTTTTAGCGGCCTTTGACAAGAGAACAGATAGGATAGAGGGATTCCATCATATCCACAATGAGAGAGTGCTTCTAAACAGATTGTCCCCTCGAGCATCCAGTTAATAATCAACACTTCTAGATTGCGAAAGTAGCAGGTGTGTTGACGAAATGCAAATTCGAGGGTTGGAATAACAAAATTATCCAAGAGATAGATTATGCCCATGTCCTTCAAACGTAATACATAAAATAAACCTTGGAATATTGTAACATTCCCAATATGATAGTCTCCTTAACCATAATCTTTGCAACATGATCAGTACCGAAATTTAACTTACCTAGAAATTATTGACGAAATGGATGAGCTGGAGGAGCAATCTCGATCATATGCTTGGAGGCAGCCGGATTTCCAAATACCAGAGGACCAATTTGGTTGTCTTGCTTTCATCAGAGAGGAAAAGATTGGAACATTAGAAACTATGGATCCGCGGGATTGACTAGGTACGAATTGTTAGTTAGTTACGATTTAATAACCTTATATGTTAACAGGAACCACTAGTTTTAGACTTCATAGGGTTCCTTGAGTAAAAACCAATGTAGACGACAGTGTTTTAGGTGTTGTTTTATTATCTAGTAGCAGATGATTTCCTAAGGGGCACTTCAGTAGTTGTGGCAAATCTAGTTAAAGGGACTCATTTCCTACTTTAAGTGAAGGTTTACCCGACCTAGTAGATCTTCCAGGATCATATCCAATATTGGTATAACACCTTTCAGTTGGTTTCCAAACTTCTCTCTTGAATTTTTCTAACAGATCTAGATTAGCAGGAGCATTCACTTATTGATAAAATCATGAACACAACAAATCATGATTATCAGAAAGATGCCACCATTACACTTAACAACATTTAAGTTCATAATTCGCATTAAAGTCTTTGGAATGCTGCACATGAGCTGATCCTTTAAGGTTGCACCAAACACAAGTCTTTATTTTCAAACTAGATTTAACTTTTCCTAGGGTGGGCTTCTACTTTTATTCTTTTGAGTACTACTTGGGTTTGCTGAATCTTATCTTTTTTGTATTACCTGAGGCTGTGATCCGCTGCACTAAGTTGATTGTTTTTCTCCTGTAAAGACAAACATAGTGTGTTAGAAGCTAGGTTGTGGTATTGGCTGTTTTTGTGTTTCTGGGGATGTGACGGGATCAGTGGAATATAACTCTTTTAGACTTTGTTCATCGGGGTCACTAGCCACTGATTGTTCTCCACGAACTGTTGATACTAGGGACAGGTTTTACTGATTTTAGAAAGCATATCCTGAATTACTTTAGTATACTTACAGGGCAGATTCTAAGAGTGGGATTAAGGGGATAATTAGCTTTAATTGATCGACTCGATCCCCTAAGAACTGCGGATTCTTCCTGAGAATGCTTAATATAGGCAGAGTAGTGAGTTGTCCTTTTATTCAATCAATCTTGGTGGTTATTGGTTCAACATTAAACTTGATGCTAAATATGGAAATCACTAGGGTGGTTTGAAACATTATTGTCAACTAGGGCTTTTCCTTTAAGTTTCCTTAATTCATCCTTAAGTGTTGTTATTGCTAAAGCCTTTTCTTGAAGACTAGCATTTATATCAGAAATTTCCACAGACTTTATATTGACTTGATTAATTAAATCATCACATTGTTCTTTTGATCGAATACGTGCTGGTTTAATCGAGCATTAAAGTTGCTTATAGGTCTGTTTCAAATGCTCATTCTCAGCAATAAGCTTTGTCACCTATTCTATTTAATATTTATGGTTTTCAATCTCTTCTAGGGTACTTGTTTGATTCTTATCATATCAATTTTCACTTTAGAGATTTAATTCTCTCTTTCAACTTCTTTATGACTGTGTCTTTCTCTTGGGACTGAGCTTTCAATTCATTTAATTCAAACAATTGATCAAACTTGGAACACTTGTTTTGAAAAGAATTTTCTCTTTTAAAATATTTCCTGTTTAAGTTGTAGCTTCAATTCTAAAGAGATGCTATGTTTTTCAAGGATGGTTAAAATTGTGAATATCTTTATCGTAAGTTTCCTTTTAACAAATCTGTTTGAAGTCAGTCTCAAGTTTGAGACACTTTTGACATTCATGCACATTCCCAACATCACTTCTCCACAAAAATTGTTAACAGTAGTCACAATATCTTTGCTCATCACTTGTTCTAAGAGTCGTTCATTTTCGTTCAAAACTTGATTCATCTTAACTTCAAATGTTTTTGACTCAATACGATGTTGTTCCACAGCTTGTTCCATTTGAATAGAATACCATTTTGGACTTAGATTCAATCAACCAAATGTGGTTGAATGTGCAAAATAAGTCCGTCAGTGCTTGATACAAATGGAATTATTTCAATCCCTAAAATAACCTTTTGTATGTTCGGAAACCATCAGTGATAGTTGTGTGTGGTACTTTCTTTGACTACCACATCAAAGTTAGCATGATGGTTGTTTAAGTTTCTTTAATCTTCGTGTTAACCATTGTTGACTTTAGGAAGTTATTTTGGAACCTTCAACATTTGGTGGGTCTATAGAAAATGTGGGTTCTGAGATTTCATAGTATCTCTAAGAACCAATAGGCTTGTTCAGCAGATAATTCATGTTTGTCGTAACAAAATCGTGTTGATAATTCTTTATAAAGTTGGTTACAAGAGCAGTCTAATATTCAGTGTGGTACATTGCTTTTTCCTTTTCTAACACATATTATCCTTTATGTTATAAGCATTTTGGAACGACTCTCTTCAGCAAGTGCTAAGGTATTTTCTGAGTCAGGAATCACAAATTAGGATTAGTTTTTGAACCATAAATATCACCAACATTATAGCTTTGTTTAGGAACTATGAGCTTTCTGCAAATAAAGGGATTTTGTTAACCTTAGAGCTTGTTTGTTGGTATTATCATAGAAAAAAACTGACCGGTATCATCAACATGATAACAGTTTGTACAGATTGATCTCTTTTAAAAACAAATTATATTGAATGTTTGATTGTACTTTTCTCGAGGCTATTTCTCTATCAATGTTCATTGATCTTCTTCTTAAATCATTTTTTAGAAGAGTAACCATTGTAATAAAGATTCCTTTTCTTTAATTCTTATGAAGAGTTTGGTTTAAGAAGATCCAATCTCTATAGATGTACACATGTGTATGAAACGTTATCCTTACTCCTTAAGTTAACATTTTGTACTTCTTTCATAAACTTTAATATGTTCCCTTATATCTTTCAGCTCCAACAGCCAGATTAAGGTATCATGCACTGCTTATTTTCATATTAGTCTTGGTTACATATTAGCTACTTGGGTTTTAAGCTGTTCAATTATAGATAATATCAAAAAATCTTGTTGGTGCAGAGGAGTCGAGACTTAATTGAACTGTTGCTGGTTATGATCAAATACATGACTGAGAATAAGGAATGATATTGCTATCACTGGTTATTTCAGTCTCTGAATGATTTACAACATTTGACTGTTGAGAAGACGGCATCACCTGCACAGCTTGATTTACCACATTATTATTCATATTATCATGATTGTGTACCTCAGCAAGAGCATCTAAAAACTTATGAAGACTAAAATCGCCATGAGAGCAATTATAGGTCGTCGCCAGGTGCAGAGTTGAGTGACTCGCCGCGATCCAACCCTTTCTTTTTATGATTCATTAAGTAAATAAAATATAAATACACACAAAGGATCAGATCCGCGTGATCAAGAAACCGGGAAGCTAGTTATAGAGTGTTTCCGGTCGTTATGTCCCAAACGAGGTGAGATGGAAATCGAGAGACGATATGATTTGTGTTTGAATGTCACAGGGAATGATTTAGCACTAAAACTGATAATAATAAGCAAAAGCACATAAAAATAGCAAAGAGAATAAGCTGGAACAAGAATAAAAACTAGGAATAACAAAAACACTTTAAAACTTTTACACTAAGGCACAAACAAGCTAATTTTTTTTCTAATCTTAAATTGGCAAAATTAAGGCGCATCCAAGTTAAGTAAATCTTTACACATGAGAAACACAACAGTACTAACAAACAGTACCACCCAGTATTTAACTTACCTGTACTAACGCGTAGAGTTAGTCTGCCTAGGCTTAAGTTAGTACTGTTAGCTAAAGGTTAGTACTGCTAGCCTTAACAAAAACTCATTAAATCAGGAAATAAGCAAAATATAGCTAAAATAAAAGGTTAACTACCCAAAGTAACAGCATACCAGAATGGAACTATAATGATAATAGCTTAGAAAAACTAAATTGACTTATATCTGAAATATTTTGAAAGACAATAATTTCTATTGAAAAACAGTATCACTAAATAAGCGTTACTCTTCTTTAAAAAGCTAAAGAATTCTTAAACGAAGCTGAAATTATAAGCTTGATAAGCTTAAGTTGAATACAACCTAGTACTTACAGTTAAGACAATCAGTAGTACTAACTTGGAGTTTACGTACTGTAGTGTTAGTTGTACTGTACTAAAATGAACTAGCAGTACTAACTTGAGGTTAGTACTGCTAGTTGAAAATACCTTTTATAAAATCATTTTTCTTTCAAATTAAGTAAAAACAGATTATAAATAAACAAAGTTAAATCATTATAAGCAATTTTCAATACATAATAAGCACTTAAATAAGCATGAATTAGCCTAGCAGTGTTAACTTATAACTAGCAGTTTTAACAAATAAACTAAAATCAATTCTGCAATAGACAAGTAAAGTCGGAAATAGAGGTGACTTACTACAACCCTTGCTCAAAACAGGGTCAACCAATGAATCTTACCCAATCTCTTGCCTTGCATAAAAACAAGCTTTGAGGAGTCATAAGCCTTCCAAAAACTGGCATATCCTCAAACATCAGCTGAGGTATATTTGAGAGTGAATGGTGTGATATTCTCTTAACTTCTTAACTTTTTAAGTTCACTTAGTTAAAACAGTTTGTAAACAAGCTGTATTGAGAGCTTTTGAACACAAAACAAGTCAATTAAGAAACTTAACATTGGAAAAATTTATAATAATGATTTTAAAAACTCCAAAACTTGCATTAAACTTGTAAGTGTTACAGCCTGAAAGTAAAAAATGAAAAATAAGTAAGTTAAATTTTTAAAACTTAAAAACTAGATTCTAAGATATATCATTCTGCTCAAAGGCTTACAAGAGCTCTCTTTATAGCGAAGTATTGGACTTGCATTTCTTGTGTTCTTTGGAGGAGATAAACCAAGTTGTGCTCAGGTTGTTGTTGAGGAGAATCTTAGACGCAAATCCCGCTTTGATTCCTTTTGAGCTTCTTTGAGAAACAATCTCAGCCTTTCGAAGTGCTTTTGGAATGGGAAGGATTGCCAACATGGACTTTATAAAGCGGGGGGGGAAAAAAAGTAGGGTGGATTGAAATGATTTTTTGGTATGGTGTTGAGTGAATTTGCAGGAGAAGTATGGAGCAAAAACAAGGTGCGGGATCGGTTTTGGTATCTGGCGGGAGAAAAACATCTTATACAAGTTGGGTTGGGCAGAGAGTGGTTAAAGATGATTCAGGGGATGTTTGGTTTGTGTACAAGAACAGCGCCCTCCACATCTTTTATTCTCTTCATTTCCTTTTTCCCCTTTTCTTCTTTATTAAAAGATCTTTTCAATTTGCTAATCAGCCACTTGGTCTTAGTTTCCTTAATTATAACTTAGGGGTTGGCAATTTTTTGAACTCCTCAAGGTACATTTTTCTTTGCTTTTTCTTCTCGGAGTTGACTTGACTTTGATTGGGCTTCGCCTTCACACACTTTTCCATCCCGTGACCGGTATTGTCGCTTTTTGCTTGGTTTTTCGTCTTTTTGTAAGATATCCATTTCCTGCACCATACAAATGCAAACATACAAATACTATGCATTTTTGGTATGTTTTTATTCTTTTAAGTTCGTTTTAAATGGAAAATGGTATGTGTAATTAAGCACATATCAAATCCCCCAAACTAAGATGTTGCCGATAGTCCCACGCAATGTCTATATAATGTAAAGCACTCGAGAAACCAAAAATCTCAAATACCTTAGACTATAACTTGGAAAAGTAGCAAAGCGTTTATATAAGGGATAAAAGAATCAATGCTCGCTAAGTCCCGATTCACCAATTTTTTATATTTTAAACAAACTACTCAAAATTAATTTTTCTTTTTTTTTTTCTTATAAAGTGTCCGACTTTCTTATTTTATCAACAATTGGGATCATATAGAATGAGAAAAAAAAAAACAATCAAAAAAAAAAATAAACTTCGTAGAAAATCCACGGGACGTCCTGACGGATAATTTCATCGTGTCCCGATTTTTTTTCACAAAGCCCCAAGCTATGCAATTAAACAAGATCATGTCGATATAAGTTTAGATGTTAAGCCCTTATACTTGATGGACTTACGCGGAACTTTTTTACTCTCCCAACATGGTTATTATGTTTTGAATGTGTGTTGCTCGTTTTCAACCATGATCAACTTATTTTCATAGCATAATTCAAGATGAATCACGACTCAAAGCAACAAACTTATTCTGGGGAGGCACTTGTAACTTGATTTTTAACCATAGACTTTTTGCAACATATTCGATCATTTTTCATAAGTTCTTAATGCTAGGAATGTAGTTGCACTTAGTTTGAACACCTACCTAGCTCGCTCCCTAGTAGGATATCCACAACCAACGACCCGGTTGTCGTGTTATTAGTTTGAAAACCACCCGTTGCTAGCGTAGTGGAAATCACATCAATCCTTCTTCCTAATATGGTAAGGATTGGTGTACTTAGTTTTGAACCCTCTCCTATAGACCTTTTCTTCCAAGTGAGATATCACACACACTCATATCCCTAGAGTAAAGGACGTCTTAGTTTGGAACCCCACCTCGTGGTTCGCGGTAGTGGGTATCACGACACATCTTTTACTGCTCCTTATGATCAAATGTATGCTTCATTGGCATAATTACAATATTCTATTATTTTTTTTTTTTTCTTTGTGCAATTTTTTGCATTATTATTTTTTTAATGCTTCTTTGGGCATTTTATCTTTCGAACTTGCTTTTTAAAGGCTCAAGTTACAAATTTGAAGCTTTTTTGAAAATCGTCGATTGACTTAGCTGAACGCGGCGAGAGCAGCGTTTGATTAGGGGTGGATTAAGAGAGGCTGTTTTATGGGAGAAAAAGAACAGACAGTGTATTGCATATAAGTTTTGAGAAGAATTTGCTTAACACATTAAAAACTTATATTTACTCTATCCATTTCTTGTTCTTCCACCTTCCCCCCTTTTTTAAAATTCAAAGCAATAGATCGTGATAGACTCGGCTTGAAGGAACTAGCTAGTCTCAACAAGCCCTGATCGACTTCGTCAAAAAATTATTCTAATTCTAACAAAAGAAAAGGTCATAACTGTGACAAAACACTTATTTTATTTTGATAAGGTTTTAAATTTTTTCATTTTTTGGTATTTTTGCAAAAATTTTTGGTTTGGTTGAAATACGGGATTACGTGGGTAACAATGCATGCAGGCAAACAAATCAAAATCGAAGATACCCCCCCAACTAGAACTAAACATCGTCTCGATGTGTGAAGGGTATTACATTATCCTTAGGCCGTTTTATGAGGTATGCCAAAGATAAAACGTATTTTAGTCGATTAAAGATTAGGTACGGTATTCCAATTGAAAGTCTGAGGATTGTGAAAACTCTTGTTGAATGACAAAATCAGAAGTCTTCGAGAGCCTTCACAATCCGGGCAATCCTGGACAATAAACAACAACAACACGAAACACGGGTGATAGAAAAGACAAGCTATCTCACACAACAAACAACACTTATTCATACAATTACAACTACGGATAAGCATGGGTTGCCTCCCACGAAGCGCTTGTTTAAGGTCGCTATGCTTGACCCGTCACCTGAATTTATTGGACATTAGGGAATGTTTGGAGATCCGGGACTACCAATTGTGGTACGTCCCCTCCAAAGTAGTGCTTAACACGATGACCATTCACTTTGAAATTCGGCCCGTTGGCTTGAGATAGCTCAACAGTGCCGTAAGGAAAGACTTGAGTGATGGTGAATGGTCCACTCCAACGGGATTTTAGTTTGCCCGAGAAAATCTTCAATCTTGAATTAAAGAGGAGGACTCGATCACCGACGTTGAAAACGCGATTTTTGATCTTGGAGTCATGGATTCTCTTTGTTTTTTCCTTATAGATCAATGAGTTCTCATAGGCATGATCACGAAGTTCGTTAAGTTCATTGAGTTGAACTTTCCGGTGATCACCCGCAGTAGAAAGATCAAAGTTTGCTTGTTTCAAGGCCCAATAGGCTTTGTGCTCAAGCTCGATCGGAAGATGGCATGCCTTTCCATACACAAGCTTGTAAGGAGTACACCCGATGGGCGTTTTGTAAGCTGTGCGGAAGGCCCATAGTGCATCATCTAGTTTGTCCGACCAGGAAGCACGGTTTTCACCTATGGTCCTTTCAAGGATACGTTTCAAACCACGATTTGACACCTCGACTTGCCCACTTGTTTGTGGATGATACGCGGTGGAGAGACGGTGAGTGACTCCATATTTCTGCATGACCTTTGCAAATTGGTCATTGCAGAAATGAGTTCCGCGATCACTTATGATAGCTCGAGGGGCACCAAATCTGGCGAAGAGAGATTTTAGGAATTTGCAAACGACTCTGGCATCATTGGTGGGGAGCGCTTTCGCTTCAACCCATTTTGACAAGTAGTCAACGGCCACGAGAATATATTTGTTCCCTCGTGAAGACGGGAACGGGCCCATAAAGTCAATGCCCCAAACGTCAAAGATTTCACAAACTTGGATGGAGTTTTGAGGCATCTCATCCCGTTGCGAAGTTTTTCCTTGTCGTTGGCACGAGTCACAGTTTTTGACAAACTCGTGGGCATCCTTGTAAATGGTGGGCCAAAAGAAGCCGGAATCAAAGATCTTTTTGGCGGTTAGGTTTGCACCATGATGTCCCCCGGTGGGTCCATTGTGGCAAGCCTCGAGAATGTCGAGAGCTTCCTTGCCGTGCACACATCGCCTGATCACTTGATCCGCACAAATTTTAAACAAGAAGGGGTCATCCCAAAAATAATGTTTCACGTCCTTGAAGAACTTATTTTTCTGTTGGGTTGACATGCCCTTCACAACGAAGTTACCCGCGTGGTAATTTGCAAAGTCGGCAAACCACGGGGTACTAGAATCACCACGAAAAGTCACCATACTTAACGTCTCGAGAGGAAATGTTTCATTAATCTCTTTAGGGTCGAGAACGTTTTCATACGGGTTTTCTAATCGGGACAGATGATCGGCTGCGAGGTTCTCGGCTCCTTTTGTGTCAAGAACTTTAAAGTCAAATTCTTGGAGGAGGAGAACCCATCGGAGCAATCTCGCTTTAGCATCCTTTTTGGCAAAGAGATACTTGAGAGCGGAATGGTCCGTATGCACTATGCTTTTGTTCATGATAAGATAAGACCGGAATTTTTCGAATGCATACACCACGGCTAACATTTCCTTTTCCGTCGTGGTGTAATTAGATTCAGCCTCGGTCATCGTCTTGCTAGCATAATGGATAGGCCGAAAGTGTTTTTCATGACGTTGCCCCAAAACTGCCCCTATGGCGTAATCACTTGCATCGCACATAAGTTCGAATGGTAGATCCCAGTTTGGGGCAATCAAGATCGGAGCTTCCGTAAGTTTATTCTTTAACGTTTGGAAAGCTTGGATGCATTCATTAGAGAAGATGAATGGAGTATTCTTCTCGAGAAGATGAGTCATTGGTCGGGATATTTTGGAAAAATCCTTTATGAATCTCCGGTAAAAACCGGCATGACCAAGAAAACTCCTAACTCCTTTGACAGTGGTGGGATGAGGTAATTTGGCAATGACATCTATTTTGGCTTTGTCAACCTCAATCCCATTTTTAGAAATTTTATGGCCGAGGACAATGCCCTCTTTGACCATAAAATGGCTCTTCTCCCAGTTAAGACACAAATTGGTGTCTTCACATCTTTGCAACATTTTCTCAAGACGGGAGAGGCAATTTTCAAAGGAATTCCCAAAGACCGAGAAGTCATCCATGAAGACTTCCATTGTCTTTTCAACCATGTCGTGAAAGATGGCCAACATACACCTTTGGAACGTGCCCGGTGCATTGCATAAGCCGAAAGGCATGCGACGGTAGGCAAACGTTCCGTAGGGACAAGTAAATGTGGTCTTTTCTTGATCACGAGGGTCAATGGGAATTTGGAAATACCCGGAGAATCCATCAAGGAAACAATAGTACTCGTTTCCCGCTAATCTCTCGAGCATTTGATCCATAAACGGGAGTGGAAAGTGGTCTTTACGGGTGGCTTCATTTAACTTGCGGTAGTCAATGCATACCCGCCACCCGGTAACCAATCGAGTTGGGATCAACTCATTTTCTTCATTTTGAACAACGGTAAATCCACCCTTTTTGGGCACACAATGTATCGGGCTGACCCATGGACTATCGGAGATTGGGTAAATCAATCCTGCGTCAAGAAGTTTTTCAACTTCATTCTTGATGACATCGTGGATTTTTGGATTAACCCTTCTCTGATGCTGAACTGCAGGTTTATAGTCCTCTTCCATTAGAATTTTGTGGGTACAAAATTCCGGGTTAATACCCTGAATGTCGGATAATTTCCAAGCGATGGCTCGCTTGTGGGACTTAAGAACCTTGATCAGATCGGCTTTCTCCCCCAAACTTAATTCTTTAGCAATGATGACTGGTAACTTGTTGTCATCTTCCAAGAATGCGTATTCAAGATGGGGAGGTAAGTCTTTGAGTTCAACCTCTGGCGGTTCATCAATCGAAGATTTAACAGTTTTGGCTTCACAAAGTTTGATTTCTTCTTGGGTTTCTGGTGAACAATCTCCTTGATTTGGAATAGGAGTCGGTGGTTCATTGTTCAAGAATGCTTCTAGGATGAGAATGTCCCCGTCGGGATCATAATAAGTCGGATCAACTTCCGGTGAAGTTGTATCATCATCTAGAGCAAGAAAAGCATTTGCTTCCTCGAACAGTAGAAAGTCACTTTCTCCAAATGGAGTTAAGGTCGGAGATGAATTAGCAACAATAGGATCAAAGCACGGAGAAGGATTTCCGTATGCTACCGAATCAGAAAAACCTAAGACCTCTTGCGAGTATTCTTCACTAGCCATATCAATGACGTCAATCCGGTTTGCCGTCATATGATTGAAATTTGCCGTGTACCTCGAAGTTTGATCTAGGTTGAAAGTTATGGCCTCTTTGCCAACACGAAGGGTAATTTCACCCTCGTACACATCGATTAATGCACGACTAGTTTTCAGAAAACACCTCCCGAGAATTAGAGGTACTCGGGGGTCTGGCTCAAATTCAACAACCACAAACTCGGCTGGAAATTGGAACTTTCCCACCAACACATGGACGTCTTTGGCGATACCGATTGGTGTAGTGATTGAACGGTCCGCTAGCTCTAGCGTCATGTATGTTGGGGTAAGCTCGGAAAGAGAGAGATCCTTCCACACGGAATACAGCATAAGATTGATGCTTGCACAGAGATCGGCCAAGGCATTGCATGTGTTAATGCCAGAAAATTCACATAGGATAAGGAATCTGCCGGGGTCTCCAAGTTTTCTAGGCAACTTGTTAAGGATGACCGCCGAGCAAGTTTCGTTCAATTTTGCCATTTCACTCAATTTCTCTTTGTTTCCGATTAGGGTTTTTAAAGTTGAGGCGAATTTAGGCATAAGAGTCAAAGCATCCAAAAAGCTAATTTCGAAATTCATATCTTTGAAGATTTCATAGAATTTCTCAATTTGTTCGTTAGCTTTTTCACGGCGGTTTTCATCGTTTCTTCTCGAAGGAAATGGGATTGACACCTTTGGAGCACTAACGGATTCAACATCGGGCTTGGAGATTTGATTTCGAGATTGGACTTGCACAACCGGAGGTTGGACGTCTTTGGTGCTTCCGTTGTTAGTCGGAGGCATCGTATCCTTTGTGACCTCGGTATCACGATTCATTGAAGTAGAAGTGGTAGGAGGAATCGTGGGTCCTTGAGTAGTAACACCGCTTCGGGTGGTGATACCTTTCAAATCTTCTTTAGGGTTGGTAACGGTGTTACCCGGGAGAGATCCCGACCCTGAAGTGGAAGCGGTGTTGGAAACTACCATCTTGGAAAGCAAATTGGCTATATTGTCCAATTGATTTTGCATTCCCATCATTTGATTTTGTGTGTTTTGCCCTGACTGAGCCAAGTTGGTTAATTGATTTTGAGTATTTTTCATGATTGCATCGTTGGCTTTGACGTAGCTATCGAAATCGAGCTTAGACACACCTGGAGCTTGTGGAACCGGAGCTTGATGAGTTGGTGCTTGATAAACCGGGGGTTGATTAACTTGGGGTTGATAAATTGGTCCTTGATTGAAATTATTACCCCTGTTTTGGTTGTAATTTCCCCCTCGGTTTTGATTGAAGTTATTTCCTTGATTGAAACGGTTTTGATTGTTTTGATGATTTTGCACGGGAGAAAAACCGGGAGGTCGAATTTGATTAGACAACATCGGAGGTCGGATACCGGTATTTCCTTGATTAAAATTAGCCGCGGCGGCTTGTGACACATATGCTTGGATATTATCGTGGAACATGTTGCCACCGGTGGCGGGACATTGTTGATAAGAATGAGCACCTCCGCAAGTTACACAACTTGGCTCGATTGCTTTAACGGGAGCGGGAGCAGGAGCGGGAGCTTGATTTTTCTTGTCTAGGAGCAATGCCCTAACCAAATCTTTTAATTCGGCAACATCGGATGAAACTGCTGGGGTGGAAGAGCTCGTACCTACTTTGGCAATGACTGCCTTGCTTCGTGATTGACGAACTTTGGATTTGCTTTCGATAATTTTAAGGCATTCTCTAGGCATCTTATCCAAAAAATTACCACCCGCAGCGGAGTTCAATGAG
Source organism: Tanacetum coccineum (assembly GCA_026074375.1). NCBI lineage: Eukaryota > Viridiplantae > Streptophyta > Magnoliopsida > Asterales > Asteraceae > Tanacetum > Tanacetum coccineum. The sequence continues at coordinate 16,573 of BQNB010014661.1, read as the reverse complement.
TCTTGATCATTAGTGTTTAAGGCATTGTAGAATGTATCGAGTTGATGCAATTCTGAAAACCCGTGATGTGGGCATGCCCTAAGAAGATCATTGAACCGATCCCAAGCTTCATAAAACGTTTCGTCGAATTTTTGTTGAAATCTCGTGATTTCATTTCGAAGATTGGTTGTTTTAGAAGGAGGAAAAAATTTGTTGATGAATTTTGAAACAAGATCGTCCCATGTAACAATCGATCGAGGGGGTTCTTTTTCGAGCCAAATCCGGGCTGCTCCCTCGAGGGAAAATGGGAAAAGCAATAGCTTAACCGACGTACTCGGGACGTTGGGAAACTTCATCGTAGAAGTGATCTTGTTGAAATAACGGATATGAGCATGTGGGTCTTCCTTATCGTGTCCAAAGAATTGTTTGTTTTGAACAAGATTTAGTAGACCATGCTTGATCTCGAAGTTATTCGCGGTTATTTCTGGAACAACGATTGCATCCTCGTAACCCTCGGTGGGTGCCTCGAGCAATTGAGCCATAGTTCGATTATCGGCCATTGGAATTTCTTGTGGCTGATCTTGAACTGGGTATTCGATACGAAGAGGTTCAACAATAACTGGTGAAGCTTCTTGTTGAGGCAAATTTGGATTACGAGACTGAGATCGAGTGCGCATGCACAAAATAGAAATTCAAAAAGAAAATTACACTAATTTTTTTTTTGGTCTTTCAAAAATTTATTCACAATTTATTTTAACGGACAATTGAGAGAGACGACTTAAACCAAATAATCGATCCTACTTCACGGTAGCTCCCAATTCGAAAAACGCACAAGCGAGCGGAGGAGAGTGATAGCGCGAAGCTTATATCTCCTTTTGGGTCGTAGTTCCTTGGAACAACCCTCCTTATACCCACCGTCTAGTTTGTTAATCGAATCGAGGTGAGCCGTACCTCGTAAGTGATACAAATGGTAAGTCTTTAAATCTTTTGTTCGAGTGGGAACTCACTAGTTCACCGGAAATTATGATAATACCTCAATTGAGAATATTATATTTTGGTATTTTTACCAATTTATGTATTTTATTTCTTGTTTATGGACAATTTTTTTATATTTTTGATTTTTTTTTTTAGATTTATATGATATGTACTAGTAAAAAGAAAAGAAAAATATTTTTGTGTTTTTTAAGATGATATATTCACAATAAGACAAACTTAAATCAAACGTAGGATAACAATCGTAGCACTAGCCTCCCCGGCAGCGGCGCCAAAAATTGGTTCTCGCAATATAGTATATATAAAATACTAGGCAAATCCAAACTCTTCACCCTTGACCAAGGTAAAAAGTCAAGACCTACCTAGAAATAAAATATATAAGAGAATCAATGATAAAAAGATTCCGGAAGTATGATTCCCGGGTCGTATGTCCCAACGAGGCTGCAATTGAAAGTTGATCTTGGTTTGATTTAGATTGAGTGAGAATGATTTTGATTGATTATAAGTCCTAACAACTACGGGAAGCAAAATTAGGTATAAGGAAACCCTAAATTACAATCTAATAGAACAAAACCTAAAACGGGCATGAAAAAAAAAAAAAAAATAAATTATGCAAAATTTTAACCCTATCAGCAGGAATGATGCACTATCAGCAGAAACGGTGCACTACCAGCAGAAACGACAACTCTACCAGCAGAAACGAGGCTCTACCAGCAGAAACGAGGCTCAAAAACGGCTGATTTTAAAAAATCGTTTTTAGCCAAAACTCAAAACACGAAAGTTGTCCGGGACATGTTTTTAAGCAACTTTAATAAAGGCACCTTATAAAAATAAGCACTCAATAAGCCCCAAAAAGCCAAAAAAATAAGCTGCTGTTCAGAAAGTAGCAGAAAACAAGGCTCCAAAACTGCTGAAAAATTTTTAAAAAATCCGTTTTAATCCGCAACATTAAACAAAAAAACCAAAACGAAAGTTGTTTTCGGGACATGTTATTTAAGCAACGTTTAATAAAGGCAATACCCTATAAAAATAAGCACTCCTAGAGCCCAAAAGCCAAATAAGCTCGCTGATTGCAGAAATTAAGTTTTTGAGGACTTACTTTTAGTAAATAAGCTGTAAAAAGCTCAAAATTAAACCAAAATGAAAAAGGAAAGATGTTTTGGAAAGCTTATATGTTGCTTAATCTGATTCCAAAAAGCCTTTTCAACCAAAAACAACTTAACTCAACTCAATTTGCATCAAAATATAGTAAACTCTAACTTTTTCTAAAATAAGCCAAAATGAAAATAAGCTAAAATCCTAAATAAAGAGCCAGACTGATAAAGTGTGCTTTTGAATAAGCTCACTAATGAGTCCTTATTAAGCCCACCTATTCACTTTTTAAATAAGCCATTTGAATAAGCACAATAAGCACAAATGACTAAACTACTATTTTTTTGATTTTACTGAAAATAAGCACTTTTGAGCTTAAAAATGAGCAAGCAATTGGATTCTTATGATGATATAAGCTAAAAACAGATTGAGATTTAAGCTCAATGAACAATAATTAAGACTCAAAAGATATTTTGAAACACTAAATAAGCCAGAATGAGCTTATGAAAAAGCTAATTATCCCTTTTTTTAACTCTCATGCAGATTCTAACTTAAACTTTAAAACACATTTGCACATTACAACAACACTTACCCAATGCATATAAACACTTAAAATTAATATGCAAACAAAGCTTAATATCTACTTTAAGCTAAAACTCAAAAATAAGCACTTCTACTTAAGCAAAATTCAACAGGTTCACAAATAAGCTAATATAAACTTGGAAATTGAAATTCAACAAATAAAAACTTGATTAAACAGCTTATAAGACCTAAATATAGCTAAATGAAATTTATCAAATGACCACAACCCATTCAAGAGCCAAAATGACCCATTTTCAGCCTTGACCCAAACACCCCTTTAAGATTATGAAATCCATTTTTAAAACTAATTTTAAGAGATTTAGGCCAAAGCTTTTAAAGACAAATGATTATATGAACATATTAAGCACTAATGAACCATTTTCAACAGAAATTAAGCACTTAGATAAGCTGAATAAGCAAAAGGCAATTTTAGCTAAAAATGACATATTAAGAAACAAGTATAAATAAAATGATCAAAAGCTTAAACCAATGAAAATAAGCATATATTAAACACTATTAACAAGATAAGACAGAAATAAACAATAATAAAGCATGCTATAGTAACCTTAAAGAAAAGTGCAAGAAAATAAGAGACTTACAATGAACCTCTAGCTAAACAAGAGGAACCCAAAAGGGCAGCTATAAGCTCCCTAGCTTATTAATAAGCTAGGGTATGAGTCCATTTGGTTTTCCATTACAACCAACTTCCAAAATGCTTTCCACAATTCAAATGCAAAGGTAATTCAGGTTATTAAACTGGTTTGCAGAATTTAAACTTAGTTAACACTTATTTAGCTCAAATAAAGAGCTTAGAGACTCTTCAGAGCTTATGAGTAGCTTTAAAACAAACTTAAGGTAATGTAAACTTGGAACACGAATTGCAAAACAAACTGAAATTTCATTAAACTTGGAACTTTTACAAATTGCAGAAAGGAAAAAGTTTTTTTTTATATTAAAAACTAAAAATTACACACTGCCTTACATGGCTCACTAGCCCTATTTATACAAAGAAAAAGGTAAAAACAAGCTGAAGTCTTCTGTTTGACTTTCATTGACTTTTCTTTGTTGAGCTTGACTGTGTTTGTTTGCTGAGTATAAAGCTTCCTTGTGCTAGTTTTGTGAGTATAAACTCACAATATATCCTGGCCCTTAATTTCCTTGTATTCTCTCTCAACCCTTGGATCGAAAATGCCCTTGGATTGCCAACTTGGCATTGTGGCCATGTGGGGTGAGTGGGAAGGTTTTGTCAAGTGGTTGATGGAGTGTTGCAGGGTAGAAGTATGGGAGCAAAACAGGGTGCTGGCTGGATTTGGTATTGGCGGGAAAAAGGTTTATACAAGTTGGGTTGTGACAGAGGGAGGTTGAAGATGATTAAGGGTATGTTTGGTTTGTGTACAAGAAAAGCCCCTCCACATCTTTCTTCTTTTCATTCTCTTTTCCCCTTTCTTTCTTTTATAAATGAAGTTTCCCAAATTGGCATAATCAGCCCCTGTGGTTGTTTCCTTAATAATATAACTTAGGGGTTTGGCATTTTTGACCCCTCAAGTTATATTTTTCTTTGCTTTTTCTTCTCGTAGTTGACTTGACTTTGATTGGGCTTCGTCTTCACACACTTTTCCATCCCGTGTTCGGTTTTGTCGCTTTTTGCTTGGTTTTTCGTCTTTTTGTGAGATATCCGTTCCTGCACAACACAATTAGCAAAACAAGCATATATTTGGCATTTTGAGTCCGTTTTTGGTTATTTTAGCTCGTTTTTAAAGGTAAAAAGTATGTGTAATTAAGCACATACCAGGGAACTAACCTTATCTGTAGTAAGATCACTTATACATGGAAATGTTGTAAACATGGCAACCCTAATTTTATAAATGGCATGTGATTTTTAAAATACAGAGATTTGTATTTATAGAAAGTTTTTAAAACAAAAATAGAAATGTTTTTAAAAAACAACTAGTGTTATAAGGTTGTATGCATGCTTCCTTATACACAATTTTGGTAACATTGTTTTTATCAAATTCTACCCTAAAATTAAGTCATTTTCCATCCAAATATGAAATCATTTGAGTTGTATTTTTACTCTAAAATAGTTTTGGGTAAATTTACAAACAAGGTAATATAACAATCGTATGGCCAGACCTGAGACTGTAAAATTATTGATTTTGTATTAGACAACTTATATCAAGTATGGTTGTTCAAAACTTTGACCCAGGGCATATGATGTGGTTAAACATGCTACTTGACATTGTAATTCTGGATTATAATGCCTTATGCCCCACAAAGGCTAAGAGTTGAACATGTTGGTAATTATCACACGCTGATTACCTTTTGAGTTTACCATTTCTAGTAGATCAACTACATTAATGGTAAAATGTCAAGTTGGATCTTAGACTCTTGATAAAATTAATTGTTTAATTTTTAAACATGGGTAGTTAATTTTATAAGAGATTTATTATCGAACATACTAATATTTTCTGAACTTTTGATTGTTTTGTAGATGGCTATTGTTGCCCAAAACACCCACACTACCTCTATCAGGTCAATTTTCCTAGCGGAGAAATTTACTGGTTCAAATTTCACAAACTGGTATCGTAATCTAAGGATTGTTCTCAGGTATGAGAAAAAGATAAAGTTTGTGGAACAGCCTACTGGACCCGCTCCTGATCCTGAAACTGCTGACCCTGACACTATTGACAAGTACTATGAGACTTTCATTCTTGAGCATGAGGTTGCATGTCGTATGCTTTCAAGTATGTCTCCAAACCTACAAAGGACTTTGGAGGAATACAATGCATATGACATGCTGAAAGAACTAAAAACTATGTTTGAAGAACAGGCTAAACAGGAACTGTTTGAAACAGTCAAAGCATTCCACGCCTGTAAACAGGAGGAAGGTCAGTTAGTAAGCTCCTATCACTTGAAGATGAAGAGATACTTGGACATTTTGGAACGCTTAGGCTATGAACTTGGTGTGAGTCTCATCTTGAATTCTCTCAACAAGGACTATGATCAGTTCGTTCAGAACTATAATATGCATAGCATGGGGAAGACGATAGCTGAATTGCATGTTATGCTGAAACTCCATGAGAAAAGTATTCCAAAGAAGGCTAAAACTCCCGCTGTGTTAGCTATACGGGAGGGTAAAATCCAGAAGGACAAGAAGAAACCGAAAGGGGCAAAGGGTAAGGACAAGGGAAAGAATAAACTTGCTTATGCTCCCAAGCCCAAGATCTCACCACCGCCTAAGAGAGATAATATGGCAAAAGACTCTATCTGCCACTACTGCAAGGAGGTGGGTCATTGGAGGAGAAATTGCCCGTCCTACCAAGCTAAGTTGGAGAAGAGGAAGAATGCTAGCATGGCTAGTAATTCAGGTATCTTCACTATAGAACTCTAAGCTTTTCCTAATAATACTTGGGTATATGATACGGGTTGTGGTACTCATATCTGTAATACTTCATAGGGTCTTATAGGAAGCAGGAAGTTGAAACATGGAGCTTTGATTTTATACATGGGTATGGAACTCGTGGCACAATGAAGCTATTAGAAGTTTTGATTTAGTTCTTTCTAGTGGTTTAATAATTATATTAGACAACTGTCATTTCGCACCTACTATTACTAGGGATGTTGTTTCAATTTATAGTTTAGTTAACAATGATTATATTCATACATTTACAAATTATGGTAATTCTGTTTCGAAAGATAATGTGTTTTATTTTAATGCAATTCCACGGGTTATGAAATAGATATGCGCAATCTTTATCCAAATGTTAGTTATATTTTTAATGTTAGCAACAAAAGAGCCAAATATGCGTTGGACTCTTCTAATCTATGAAATGTCGTCTTGGTCATAATAAACAAGCAATGCATGGACAAGCTTCAGCGTGATGGGATCTTGCAACCTACTCACGATGAATCTTTTGAGAAATGCAAGTCTTGTATATTTGGAAAGATGGCACGCAAGCCTTTTCCACATCAAGTAGAAAGAGCTAAGGATCTATTAGGACTTATATACACTGATGTATGTGGCCCTTTTAGAACTGTGTCAAGAGAGGGTGCTAGTTACTTCTCCACCTTTACATGATGATTTCATTCAGGCCGGTTAAGGTTATGTTTACATGTGAAAAACATAAGCATGAGGTGTTTGAAACATTTAAGGTCTTTCAGAATGAAGTTGAAAATCAACTCGGTAAAAAGATAAAGGCAACTCAATCTGATCGAGGAGGCGAATACCTGAGTCATAAGTTTGTTAATCACATTAAAAGTTTGTGTATATGTATCCCGAACCTACTCCACCTTATACACCATACATAACAGGTGTCTGAGAGGAGAATCAAATCTTTAACTTGTAAAACCCAAAATTTGTTTACATTTATTTCTCAATTTTGAATAATAACCTAAGTTTGTAATAATAATCTTTAACATAAAACCTTATGTAAAAAAAAAAATAATTATTTTTGTATTATAAAAACATACATAAGGTATTGTTTTACTATAATATATTATTTAATAATTATACATATATACATATACATATATATATATATATATATATATATATATATATATATGTATCTTATATTATATATGTATATATATATATATATGTATGTAATATATATATATATATATATGTATATATATATATATATATATATATATATATACATACATATATATATATATATATACATATATAATAGTACATACATATATTATATAGATACCATACATAGTATTAATATATATACATACATATATATATATATAGCATACATATGATATATAAGAAATATATATAATCTCCGGCCCCCCCCCCTTTATTTAGTATGATATCTTTTTTTTATTTACAAAACCTATTTTAAGTATTAAGTGTAAAAGGATTAAGGCAAATCTTTTGAAATCTTCTAAAAGAATAAGAAATTTTTGTCTCCCTCTTCTCTCCCATATATTCAGCCGATCTCTCCCCTCTCCCTCACCATTCTCTCTCAAAAAATTTACTCCAAAACTTGTGTTTATCCATAGAATTTGCAAGAAGAAGAAGGTGGTGTAGTAATTGGTGATTCCGGTAGTGTTTTTCAAGTCTTGGTATTTTTGGTGTGATTCTTGGGTTTAATTTTTTGGTGTTATTGTACTTGTGATCCTCTCCATTCTCGATTCTCTAAGGTATTCCATGTTCTTTTGAATTTATTCTTTGTGTCACCATGATTACACATAAAGTTTTGCATAAAATCATAAAATTGTAAAAGGAGAACATGTGTAATAATCTTGTAAAATTCTCTATGATTGAACATGAAATAATCTTGTTAAAATCATGTTATGAAACCCTAGATAATCATTAATGACGTTTTAATGAAAACCTACAAGATTAGAAACCCTAGGATATGTTTTTATGAAGAGGATTGGTAAGAATTAGGGTTTATATGTTTTTATGTTTCTGTCCAGAATTTTAGGTCATATTGATCGGGGCATAACTTGGTGATAAAAATGAGTTTTGACATGATTCTTGAACCTAAAGTTAAATTCAAAGAGTCTAGTTTCTGGAAAAGTCGGGCTCATGTCCATTGGAGGTCGGGAAGGTCTATTTTTATTTTTTATAAGATTAAGTGTCGAATCTGGAATTTCTATCCGAAAAATTCAGTAGTAGTATTTGATTTTTATTTCTCAAACCGTAAGGAGTTAGCCTTTAAAATTCAAACTGGTAAATCTTCATGATATTAGCTACATCCATGATTTTTTTCAGAATTTTCTGAGTTGTCTAAGTAGGGTTTTTACATGTGAACGTTTCCAAAGTACCAGCACGTCATTTTCTGGATCAATTTTAGTAACAATGGTTAAAGGGGTATTTATACATGGAAATAAAATCAACCAAAATTCTTGGGCATACTAGAAACATGTGGGAACCTTTGTGATTTTTGATAGAATTTTAGGAGGTCGTTTAATAGGTCTATAAAATTGGAAACCAACTCTTAAAAAGTTCACAGATTCTGAAAATTAAGAAAACCCTAATTAGGTTTCATTAAGTGCTATAATTAGTAAGATTAAACATTGAGTTTATAAAATAAGATATATAATGATATGTAATCATGGATTCTTGTAGATTCGGTGAAGGTGTTGTGATCTCTTGCTTTTGTGTTCATTTCTCTCCGATTACTTATTCGTTAAGGTACATATATTCCGTTCTTTTAGTAAGGACACTTCATTCTCTTTTGTTTGGCTACTTGATCTATTTGATATTCGTTTGACATTCCTTTGATTTGCTATCCGAGATCGTGACTCATGTGATGTTGTCAATCCGTTTGAATCGATATTCATTTGTTGGTTCTTGTTTGAAATATGCTACTAGATTTGTTTCCATATTTGGATTATTCAAAAACTTGTTCACTAATATCTTTGCTTTAATCTTGCCCGAGCTATTTGTATCTAGTCATGGAGGTACCATGACCATGTCATTGATGCACCAATGGCATGACACTATCTGTGGCGGTGTGATTAATCCACGGCATTCCCTGTTGTATGTACACTTATTATTATTTGATTATATATGTTCGTAAACTCGCCATAGTGCTTGTGTATATGAATATAACTTTGTTTTTGTTTTGGCAGGGGAGCGTATGGATGCATCTTGGTACTTTGTTCGTTCAGTTCAGGTTAATGATTGTGTATGTGCCTATAAACCCCCTTTTCCATTTTGTAGGGTACATTTGGGTCTGCAGCTCCAATGTATAATTTTATTTGATTATTAGATATGATACAATTTATTGTTGGATTAGTTGTCTAAGCGGGTTCGTGTTGTGTGGCATGTTTTAGACTTTGGTTCGAGCTCGTGGGCACTCCTTTGTGATCCTTAATTCTTATTATCGGCTTATTTATTTCGTTATTGTATATGACATTGTTTAGCAGATTCTCATGATCCGTTTCGTTCATTCTCTTATCTTATTATCGTTGTCGTTATTATATCTGTTCACTCAGCCACATTTTCTTTTCCTGCGGCAGGTACTAAGCGGGAAGCTGGGATATGAGTGATGAGTGTAGGAAGCTTCTAGAAGACCAACCGATAGGTGTAAAATAATTTATACTTTTTATAAAATAACCAACAATCCCAAAACAGGACCAAAATGGCAAAAAAAAAAATATGCTTGTATTTGTGTTTTGTGTGTGCAGGTACGGATAAGTCAAAATCACAAGAAAACAAATCAATAGCAAGCACACACGACACGAGAATCAGAAGAGTATCAAAAAGAAGCCAAAGATTTTCCAAAGCCTTTAGCCAATTTTTCATCTACACAGGGCCATTCTTGCAATTTCCAAATGTTTATTTATAACTTGAAAAAAAGAGGAAAGAAAGACAAGGACCAAATGTGCAAACTTCTCAAACTACAACAGTTTTAACTGTCAAAAAAGGAGCGGGAACCCCTTTTACTATTCACCCGTCTTCCCCAATTTCACCCCCATGGTAAAACAAAGGGCAAATCAAAATTAGAGGGTGCGTTGGTCAATTCAAGGAAGCGCAAGCACAAATGAAGGGTCAAATTAGTCTAATCAAGGGGATACTTATCCTAGCTCAAGCTCAAAGTCCACGTAATCAAAGAAAGAAGCACAAACTGTGATGGGTTTTTGTGCTAAATCACTCACAAAACTAACACAAACGTCACATCAAGAGAATGCCACGCTGGCAATCCTCAGGTGCCAAATGAATCCAAGTCACATCATAGATAAAGATTTGAAGAATGATTGGCGGATTAAAAGTTAGGGGAGCAAGGCAATAGAGGTACCTAGAAGCTTCAGCTGGGACTCTAAAAAAGACTCTATTCTAACACACACCATCTAGGGTTTTAGTAGTCGATTTTTAGTTTTAATTTTTAGCTTAAATTCGTAATTTTCTTTAATGTAATTTTCTTCTTTCAAATATTGTAATCAGCTTCTTTAATTAATGAAATTCAGTTTTTAGTGTTTTAAATCTCATTTTCTAAGCTCTCATTTAAAGTCATAAGCTCTCTTAATAAGCCATATTGTCTCATAAGCTAATAAGCTCATATTTAAAGCTCTTTCAGTATAAGCTGTAATTTGAGATGTTTGAATTCGAATTAATTTATTCTAAACCTTTAACTAGTTTAAAACTTCATTGGATCTTATTGGATCTAATGCTTTTGGAAGGGGATCTTACCTTGGAAGAGATCCCAAGGGAACTTATTACTCTAGCTTATTATTAGCTAGAGAAGCTCTGTAGCTGCCTTAATTGGTCCTTTGTTTAGCTAGGAGGAGTTTGTAAGTTTCTCTTTCAGTTTCCTTTTAAATTCTAGTTTTAAAAAATTTTGATGTTATTGCTTGCTTATGTTTAGATTTGCTTATTGCTTTATCTCTTTGCTTATTAGTGTTTAATGTCTTTTTTCCCCTTATAAAAAACAATAAATGCTATTTGTTGTTTGTCATCATATGTAGTTTTATGTTTAAGTAGTTATAGATTATTGAGTTACTCATTTCTGTCATACAACTCTTAAAATCAAATTTATTTAGTTTAAATAGTTTAGATCTAGATAAAGCTTATTCGTTGTTAAATCACGATTATTAAGTTTGTTTTAAGCTAGTTTTTGTTCGTATTTGCAATTGATCAGTAAATTTTCTTTAAAAAGCTTGTCTCAATTCTGTTCATAATGGTTATTTATGTAGTGTTGTCTGGATTAGTGCAATCTCAAATTTTACATACCAGTATAACTCATAGTTAGTAATGCTTGAACTTTCACTTCCTAGTACTTAACTTCCAGTTAGTACTGCTTTCACAAAGAGTCTAATATGTTAGCTTTATTTCAGTAGGAATTAAGTTTAGTTTTTAGCTTATTTAGTTTTAGTTTGCATTTTTAGCTTATTTCATTGCTTTTTTAGTTTTCAAAGTCAAATTGCACTAGCAGCTACTTTCTCTTGAAAGTGCTGAACTTTTACACTACAGTATACTAATGCCAAGTTAGTACTGCTGTGTTCTTAGCTTAATCTAGATAGGTAATTGTAGGATTTAGCTTATCAAATTCAGTAGGATTTAAGTTTTTAATAGAGCTTACTCCTTTTAAGTCTTTATTTACTGTTTCTTAGATATTGTCTTAGACTTATTTTGCTTTCAAATGGTCTAGAAAAAAACCTGAAAAAATCCAAAAAACGATACTTTAGAATCTTTAGGATTTAAATTGTTAATTTAGCTCTTATGGATCTTGTTTTATAGCTTAATTAGATAGATTATAAGTAGTTTTTATAAGTCTTAAAGTGTTAGATCTAGTTTAGCTTGAAAAGTTTTCTATCATTGATTTAAGTTGAGTTACCTTGCTTATTTCTGAGTTTGTCTGTTTCATGTTAAATTCAGTAGTTTAAGGAGTACTTCTTGCTTAGTTTTCTCTTGCACTTTTTGATTAAGCACATCAAAGTTTTTTTAAAATCACTTTTTCTTTTTAGATTTAAGCTTAATTTGAGCATTTTATGGCTGTTTAAGTAGAAGTAAGCTCAAAACCTCACTTTCTGTAATCAGCTTAGAAATAAGCTCTTTCTGAGCTTATTTGAGATTTTCAGTCCTAGAAGCTTTTATTAATTTTGTTCCCACTAGTTTCCTCTAAAACTTTGCTTCTTTGGAGTTTTAATTTAAGACTGTTTCAATTCCACCTTAATTCGGGACTTAGCTTGTTATCGGGGTAGAATCTCAGGGTAGGAATTGTAACTTTTCGATCTTAGTTGCTTGCTAAGTCAGTCCATTAGTCCATTAGTTAAGTTTTTAATTAGTTTATTAAGTTTTCATTAATCATTAGGTTTAAGTTTTAATTAGTTCAATTAAACTTTTATAAAAAGATAAAAATTAGGGCTTTTATTTTTAATAGTTTTCGGCAATTTTTCTTTATCTAGTGAAATTTTAGTTTACATTTTTAGGGATTTAAAATTGGTTTACTTGCTTATTTGTTATTTATTTGTTTTTTTTAGTTAATAATAGCTTATCCGAAAATATTTCGTTCCAATTCAAATCAGGATCCTAACTGTAAAAGTGGTTTCAATTTTCACTAGTCATTGGGGAAATGACCCGGTGTGGTAACTTACTTACCCGGTTAAACTTACGTATATTTATATATTATATTATTTGTGTAAGTCTTAACTTTTTACCGTGGTTAATGGTGAAATAGTTGGTAATTTATAAGTAAGTATTTATTATTATATTTTATACGATGTTGTAAAACAAACCCGAACCAGTTTTTGCGACTGCTGCCGCGGGAATAGTGTTTACGATTCCTACGTTTGTGTTTGTGATTTGTTTGAAGATCCTATCTTCTCGGAGTTTCATTCTTGACTTTAAAAATTAAAAAAAAAATCAAAAATATTAAAAAAGTAAAAAATATTTTCCTTATATTTTCGTATAAGTAAAAGATAAAAAAAAAATAGAAAAAATCCAAAACATAAACAAAATTTGTCCTTTAAAAAAGAAATAAAATAAACAAAAGTGATATTCGAACACCAACATATATTATCTTCTATTGAGATATTATCATGCAATTTCGGTGAATTGCATGTTCCAAAATCGCAATCAAAGATTTATCATTGCCTTTTGTGTTCTCTACCAATACGGCTCCCTTGAAACGAAATTTCAAGAGCTTACCGTGAAGTAGTTGATTATTTGGTTTCTAAGTCTCTTTCGTTAAACATATAAAAAAAAAATAGTGTTAAAGTTTTGCTTTTTAATTTTTAGTTTACCTTTTTCATGCGCACTCTGTTTCGCTAATCTCGAAGACGTCGTCAACAACAAAATCTTTTAGTTAGAACCAATTGTGTGACAATAACGTTGTTCAATGGCCCGGACAATCGAAAAATGGCCCCAAATGTTACAAGACACTATCGAGGGTTATGAATAGTGCTATATTTATTCCCACCGATCAACTGCTATATTTTCGAGCTTAAGCACCCTTTAATCAATCTTGTGCAAAGCAATTAGTTTACGTGTAGACAAGACCTCACAATCACTTCGATTTTTTTTAATAAGGTCACTTCAACGTTTAGACATCCAGAAGTTATCGACCACTTCGGTTAGCTTTTGCTTCCATTTTCTCTAGCCGGTGAAGCTCCGGATGGTTAGCAAGGACCTCCTAGATCACTTTCACATGGGACGACCTTGTTTCAAAATTCATAAACATTACTTCCACCTTCAAAAACCACTTACTATCGGAATGAGATCATTACTTTTTATCAAAAACCAAACGAAGCCTTCAACGAAGCATGGGAACGTTTTAAAGGACTCCTTCGTCAATGTCCTCACCATGGTTTCTCGGAACTCCACCAACTCGATACTTTTTACAATTCTTTGAATTCAAATGATCAAGATGCCTTAGATTCTGCAGCAGGTGGCAATTTCTTGGACAAGATGCCTCAAGAAGGTTTAGCGATTATTGAAGAAGTCAAAAAGTTCGTTACCTCTAGAAGTCGTGCTAATGATTCAAGAGTGAGTAGGGATTGCGTTTAGCGATTATTAAGAGCAAGTCAAAAGTTCGTTACTCAAGGAGTCGTGCTAGTGATTCAAGAGTGAGTACGGATGCTCCTCTTTTGAATTCTTCACCTTCTAATAATTCTTTCGATATTCAACAAATAGCCGCTTCTCTCAAGGATAAGATGACTATCAAGATGAACCAAATGGTGAATCAAATGAAAGCTTTAGTTGTTACTACTCCTGCACCCGTCAAAGCAGTTGAGGAAGTATGTGTCATATGTGGATCAAATCACAATTTTAACCATTGTCCGTTAACTCGAGGTGGAAATGATTTCCCGGTTCTTCATGACAACATCCAACAATTTCAACAAACCACAGCCGTTAGTAATTTTCTCCAAAGAAACCAACCTTCCAATCTAGCAAGTCAAATGAAACCACCGGGTTTCAATCAACCAAATATCCAAAACAACCAAAACCGTTACCAAGGAACCAATTCAAACTTTAATCAAAACCGTCGAAACAACCAAAATCACGTTTATCAAGCTCCACAGTACCAACCTCCAACAAATAGTGTTTTGAAAACGGATTTTGAAAGCTACGTCAGAGCAAACGATGCGATATTGAAGAATGTGCAAAATCAAAATCAAGGTTTGCAAAATCAAATGGCAAATGTTACAAGTTTGTTAACAAGCCTTTGCACCAAGTTTAATGATTTAGGAAATACTAACCAACCTTCAAGTTCAATTACTTTACCAAGCAATACCATTCCAAATCCAAGAAACGAAGCCAAGGAAATTACAACTCGTAGTGGTGCCTCATACGATGGACCTCTGATTCCACTACCGGTGGTGGAAAAGGAAATTGATGTGACAAAGGATACGGAGCTACCGAGCACCGAAGACATCCAACCTCCTCCATTGGTCCATGAACATACCAAAGACAAAGAACCAATCGAAGAACCTTCTTTCATTGCCAACAAAGCCAAACCTAATTTACTTTACCCGTCGAGACTCAACAAACAAAAGATTCGTGAAAGAAAAGGATGATATCCTAGCTTCAAAGTTTATGGAAATCTTCCGTAATCTTCACTTTGAGCTAAGTTTCAGCAGATTGCTCTCATTCATATAGCAAAGTTGCTCCGTTGTTTAAAAAGATGCTTAGTAACAAAAGACAATTTGATCGACATTGACCAAAACACCGTTGAATGAAAATCGTAGTGCGGTTGTCCTAAAAAAGCTTCCAGAAAAGCTAGGTGACCCCGGTCGATTTCTCATTCCATGTGATTTTTCAGAGTTTAATATTACATAAGCGTCTTGCCCGATATAGGTGCAATTATCAATCTTAATGCCTTTATCCATTTGGAAAAAGCTTCAACTCTCAGGCCTAACTGAAACAAAAATGGTATTAGAATTAGCCGACCGTAACAATTTCCAAACCAACCGGTGTAGCTGAAAATGTATTTGTCAAAGTAGGAAATTTATTTTCCGCCGATCTTCATTTGTTCTTGATTTTATATCCGATCCTCGGAGTATCGTTGATACTACGGAGAGCGACCCCTTTCTTAGACGGCTCAAGCTTAAACCATTTTTACAGGGAGAAATTACTCTCATAATGATGATCAATCGTTAACCCTTAAATGTGGTGATGCACCTTCCATTTCATACAACAATCTTGAATCATTGAAGAAAGAAAGATCTCATTGATGCTACTTGTGAAGAGTACTCACAAGAAGTACTTGGATTTTCCGATTCCGTTGCTTACAACAATCCTTCTCCGTACTTCGATCCAATTGTTTCTATTCATCTCCAACACTTACTCCATTTGATGAAAGCGATTTTCTACTCTTTGAGGAAGCCGATGCTTTTATAGTAATAGATGATGAACCAGTTTCACCAGTTTTCAATGCTACGTACTATGATCCCGAGGGTGACATTCTCATTCTCGAGGCACTTCTCAACAGTGATCCATTACCTTCACCAGACCAAGGAGATTACTCACCCGGAATTCAAAAAGATCTTAAAGTTATCGAACCAAAGAAGTCTTCAGTCGAATATGCTACTTCTTATGAACCAAAAGATGAAATTCCCGAAGTCGAACTTAAAGATTTCACAAACTTAGATAGCGTTTTGAGGCATTTCATCTCGTTGAGAAATTTTGCTTTGTCGTTGGCACGTATCACAAGATTTGATCATCGAAAGAGCATCTCGATATATAGTGGGCCAAAAGAAATCGGCATCAAATACTTTTCGAGCAGTGAGATTGGCACTATGATGGCCCCCGGTGGGTCCTTCATGACAAGCCTTGAGGATTTTAAGAGCTTTGTGTCCAGATACACACCTACGAATTATTTGATCCGCACAAATACAAAAAAGGTAGGGATCATCCCAGAAATAATGTTTTATGATTGAGCAGTTTATACACACGTAAAATATAATATAAAATAATATAATCCCGAGAGTATTTAAGAAAGTTACCAAGTTACCCTTG
>BQNB010014660.1:49688-74683 GCA_026074375.1 Tanacetum coccineum | reverse complement strand
CGCGAGGGGGATACATGCTAGTTCTATACAATATCAATGATTTCATATGGATCCATTACTGTGAGATTTCATAGCCTCGCTTTTAAAGTTTTTATATTTTTAAACCCGCGAGGGGGGATACATGCTAGTTCTATACAATATCAATGATTTCATATGGATCCATTACTGTGAGATTTCATAGCCTCGCTTTTAAAGTTTTTATATTTCTAAACCCGCGAGGGAGGGATACATGCTAGTTCTATACAATATCAATGATTTCATATGGATCCATTAATGTGAGTTCATAGACTCGCATTTCAATCTTTTTATAAACCCGCGAGGGAGATACATGCTATAAACATGAATGCAATTATTTCTGTATGTTATTTCAATTTACTATTGCCTAAGTAACTGCTTTCCGCTTTTAAAGTTTTTATATTTTTAAACCCGCGAGGGGGATACATGCTAGTTCTATACAATATCAATGATTTCATATGGATCCATTACTGTGAGATTTCATAGCCTCGCTTTTAAAGTTTTTATATTTTTAAACCCGCGAGGGGGATACATGCTAGTTCTATACAATATCAATGATTTCATATGGATCCATTACTGTGAGTTCATAGCCTTGCATTTTAATCTTTTTATAAACCCGCGAGGGAGATACATGCTATAAACATGAATACAGTTATTTTTGTATGCTATTTCAATTTACTATTGCCTAAGTAACTGCTTTGCCTTTAAGTGTCCCCAAAATCATGAACCGTTAATTACCTCTCCCGTAGTAAGCGCGAATGTTGTAAAAATCAATATGGGCTGGACTCCCCGTTGGTGTACCCAGTTACGAGTAACCAATTACACATCATTAGAAATCACGCGGGTATTTTGGCAAAGGTACCCGCAGGGGCAATAACGTATCACCATACCCTAAGGCTTCGGATTCATGAGCTAATGGCAATAATAAATATGTTTTTCAATACCGGGTGTATATCAACGTAACCCAATATCGCACTTGCATTCAAATTATATTACTTAAACCTATGGATTTCACTCAACCTTTGTGTTGACTTTTTAGCATGTTTTATCTCAGGAAACTAATGGCACGGAGTGGCGAGGACTTAAAGATGGAAAAACCGTTATCATTCAAATGTTGTATTTTAGATTTTGGGACCTCTCTTTTGTAAAAACTCTGATGAAATAATGAATGATAACTTAATTTTCAAAAACGACTCTTTTGATTCATTTTCTATGATTATGACTGTTGTACCTTGAAGTAATACCCCAGATTAGCTTCCGCGGCTATATGTAAAAATGGGGGGTGTTACACTGTTTCTCTTTTCTTGTGCTCTGAGTGCAGCAAAATGTTTTCTTCTTTTCTCCATTAGTTCCATAAATAGTTTTCCTTTTTCCTCATCTGTCAACTCCTCTCTTTCTTTTGATTGGAGTCTTTCAGCCAGCAATCTATCAGCCTCCATCATAGCTTGTGTATTTTCCCATGACTCAATCAATGCTATGTTGGCTTCTTCTTCTTGTTTCCTTACTAGTTTTTGTTCTTCTATAATCTCAGCATCCAACTTAGCTTGAATATCTCTTGCAATTTGTTCATCAATTTGATCTTTTCTTTTTAAAGGAACTTCTGGCTCAATCATAATACCTTTTCCTTTAACTTTAGAAATTGAAGGTTGTGCCTCTTATGGAACTCTGAACTCACTTGGCTCCTTTACTACTACCCCTTTAGCCTTGGGTCTTATAGTTGTTGTTGTTGTAGCAGCAGTAGTAACAACTTTAGGCTTAGCTGCTTTGATTTGAATAAGTGTCTGAGCCAAAGTGATTTCCTCAATAGTTATAGGAGCAGCACTATCTTTAACACTAGCAGTAGTAACTGCTTCACCAGCAGTACTATCATCAAGCTTAGTACTTTGTTCATCTTTCTCATCAAGTTTTACTTCCACAGGTATCTCATCAGTATCCAAAACTCCAGTATCAAACATCAATTCATCATCCTGTCTTTCTTGAGTTTCATCAACTAAAGTTACATCATCATCCTTATCAAGATCTGCAATACTCCTCCCCTGTTTGGATGCATCTTCAGGAGCACCCAAACTCTCCTGATCTTTAGAGGACTCAACTCTCCTAGACATACCAACTTTCTTGAGTCTCTTCAAACCTGTAGGTCTTGACATTTTCTTCCTTTCCAACCTCTGGATCCTCTTCTTCAAAGCAGCAATCTCCTTTGCTTGAGCATCCTTTGCTTTTTCTAAATCAAGAACCTGTGTTTGCAATTTGGTACATAAAACCATCAAATCAGTTAGTTGCATGCTATCCTCACCACTAGGTTGTGGATCATTGGAAGGTGTGGGTACACTTTCCTCATGCTCTGTCTCATCTTGAGGAACCTCTGCCTCCTGTCTCTGAGTCTTCTTAGATGTTTGTTTCTTCTTGGGTTTAGAGGATGTAGATGGTTGATCAATAATGGGTATTTGAGTGGAATCAGTTGGATGATCTGAATCCTCACCCACTTCTTCAGAAGCTTGAACCATCATAGTATCAAATAAGGGTGTTATTCTCCCAGAAAAATCCTTTCCAGCTCTCTTCATATTAGCAAAAACTTTCTTTGTGTGAAAGGGATTAACAAAAATCTTCTTATGAGTTGACATATCTCCAAGTTGTTGATTAATGAAAACTTATAGAAAACGTGGATACATCAAGAATTTGACTCCTCCATCCAAGTGTTTCACCATAGCATCAAAAATGTACTTAGACAGATTAAACTTCTGATTTGTTGCCAAACATATGATCAAAGAAGCCATTGAACAACTGAACTCATTCCATGCACTGGATTTAGCACTTAGACTTTGTGTAATAGCGTGAATGAAATACTTCCACTGTGGAGAGAAAAAAGGCTTTATAAAAAGTAAGCTTTTGAGAAGGCTTTTTGTACCCCATACGTGCTAGTTCTTCAAAAATAGTAGCAGTTAGAAGACAATCAGTACCTTCTGCATCATCCAAGTGAAGATCTCTCCGAATGCTTGACTCCGTAATGATAACCCTCTTTTTATCAACTAGGGCTTATAACTAACGCACTCCATTAACTGTCTGTACCTTGGTAGTTGTCCAAAATTGTTCAATACAAGATGTGTAGATGATTGGATTGACTGTTAAAGCATAATGAACAGAACTTGCTTTCAGGAAATCAATTATCTCTGCAAACCCATTATTTTCTACAGGTTTTTCCAAGAACGCGACAACATTATGCGTTTCAGCAAAATTAGGGCTTGACATGATGATGATGTTGATGATCAAAGATGAAAAATGAGTTAGGGTTTATGTTTAGAGAGTATTTGAATGAATGAAATCGAATAAAGAAGTAAGTGAAACCCTTAATCGAAGTATTTATAAACACCCTCAGCAGCAGGAACTTGAACTGGCAGCATTAACATATGCCTAACAGCATTAACTGAACCCAACATAAGCTTAGCAGCAGTAAAGTATACCAGTAGTAGAAACTGTATGCTTAGCAACATTAACTTCAATAACATAGTAATTACCCAAATTTCATTCCAAAAAGCAATTCTCATCATCAAACTTGATTCTCACAAACTCTCTTTCTGTTTTTATGCTCACATTATCTCTTAATTCTGTTTGCTCACATAATCACTCATTTCTATTTTTATGCACACATCTCTCTTTCTATTTTTAAGCTCACTTAATATCTCATTTCTTTTGGCTTACCAAGACACTCTTTCTGTTTTTATATGACAGTTGTGTACAAAATTCCATCAATTCTAATAGTTTCATATTATCCTCCCCACTTCTAAGTGTGTAACCTCTTGAGAGAGGTTAATCATTGGACTGTTTATATGTAATGTCAAACCTAGTTTGAGCATTCACATCCCCCAATATGGTATCTTGGCACCTGGGACCACTACCTGAACCAATTCCCTAAGGAGTTAATTCATTAAGTGTTGCCATGGATTGGGTCTTATTTGATGTTACCACTGTCCTGCTCTGCTTCTAAGCTAGAAGCAGTAGTGGCAGCCCTTTCCATTCTGTCACCTAACTCCTTATGGACAGCCTCATCACCAACCTTTTTTCCGAGGGACCACTAGATTGAGGTATCTTGGTGTCCCAACCTCTTTTGACATGTATAGATGCTTTTGATTCTTTGAACATACATTTGATATAACATATCCTTCCATTCATGCTTGACTGCATATTGACATAATAGGCCTCCCCTCAAACAATGCTTCAAGAGATGAGAATTTGGTCAAACAGTTGTAACTTTGGTTCCCATGTCATCTTAACAGCATTAACTTTTGTCTGGCAAAGACATTTTTCTGCCTAATAGTATTAACAAAAGCTAAACATCATTAACTTTGTCTTACAATAATTATAACAACAACATGCCTCTATTTCATCCACAACACACTATAAAAGACAAGATAGACATGTGGGAATTCATAAGGACTAAATTTATGCATAACCCCATGTAATATCAAATTAAACACTTGTGAACCAATCATGAACCTACTCTCAAAACAATTCTTCCAAAGGTGAAGCATACAACCATCAGAAATTCAATAGCTTTCCTACAGATGTTATCCATAGCAACAAAAATAACACGATCCAAATGTATTTTCTATGCCGCATTAAGTATGACTAACAGTTTTAACAAACAATCTTAAGTATAACTAACAGTTTTAATTATACTTAGCAGTATTAATTGAGAAAACTAACAGTATTAATCCTTTACAAAACTTTTACAAAAACATAAAGAGATATAGACAGTTAAGGATTCAGCATTCCAATACTTGAGACCAAGTATTGAAATCTGCCTGCATCAAAACCTTTTGTAAGAAGATCTGCAACATTATAATCAGTATGAATTTTAACCATTTGTATTAACTTTTTAGTATTGCAATCTCTTATAAAATGATGCCTAATCTCTATATGTTTTGTTTTAGAATGTTGAACAGGATTTTCAATAATGCAGATAGTACTGTTATTGTCAATATTAATGACAGTGTTCATGAAATTGTACCCATAATCCAACAATTGGTTTTGAATCCAGAGTACTTGTCCACAGCAACTACCAGTAGCCACATATTCCGCTTCAGTTGTAGAATTGGCAACCACAGTTTGCTTCTTACACTGCCAAGATATCAACATGTTTCCTAAAAACTGACAACCTCCAGTTGTAGACTTCCTATCTTGAGTTGCTCCAGCATAGTCACTATCAGTGTAAGCAACCAGTTCAAATGGAGAATCCCTAGAATACCAAAGGCCTAAAGTTGGTTTGCCTTTCAAATATCTAAAAATCCTCTTGACTGCTAAGAGATGTGATGTCTTTGGAGTAACTTGAAATCTAGCACATGCACATACTGCAAACATGATATCTGGCCTAGATGCAGTGAGATACATCAAAGACACAATCATAGATCTATAGATATGTACATCAACATCATCAGCATCTCCATCCTTGACTAAAGGTTTTTTCAAATCAACAGGAGTTGAAGCAGACTTCACATCAGAGTAGTTGAATTTCTTCAAAATCTCAGCTGCATATTTATCCTGACTGATAAATATTCCATCTTGCTTCTGTTGTACTTGTAATCCTAGAAAGAAAGTTAGTTCTCCCATAGAACTCATCTAAAACTTATCTTTCATGAGCTTCTCAACTCAAATACAGTACATTATCTCATTGTCTGTAGAGCCCAAAGTTATTGTCATTAACATCAGACCTGTACAAGCAAAATATCCCTTTTTGCTTCTTGATATATAATGTCTCTGATCTTTTTGCTCTTTTAAAACCCATTGCTCAACAAGGATAGTTAGACAAGTTTCATACCACGTCTCGGTGCTGATGCACAAACCTTAAAAGTGCCTTGTACCTTGTAAACTTTGTCTAGATGGTCAGGATCTTTAAATCCTGGTGGTTGAGTAACATAGACTTCTTTCTTAATGGTTCCATATAAGAAAGCATTCTTTACATCCATTTGATTTACCAGAAAACCCATAAAAGAAGCATAGGCCAAAAAAAAATCTTATTGCCTCAATTCTTGCCACAGGAGCAAATACTTCTTCATAATCAATACCTTTTTCTTGTCTATGATCATGTGCAACTAACCTTGCTTTGTTCCTAATCACAATGCCCCTTTCATCTTTTTTTATTTCTGAAGACCCATTTTGTTCCAATGGCCCTCTTTCCACTAGGCAAATCCGCAAGTATCCAAACCTGTTGAAGTTTAAATTGCAGAAGTTCTTCCTGCATTGCTTCCACCCAAGATGAATCAGATTTGTGATAGGAAACAAGCATATAAACAAGTATTCAGGGTATCATGTGTTTTGTGTTCATACACATCACTAAGAAACCCTTGTTCAGAAGTAGGTTTTTTCATTCTTCTTGTATGAACAGTTGACTTCACTTCACCAATCACATTGTCAATTGGGTGATCTTTATGAATTCTTGTATTGGGAGTGGTTGAAACTATATAGGAATTTGTGATGTTCCCCAAATCAACTTTTGGTTATTCTTCAGTGCTATCTTGTTCATTTGGACTAGCAATATTAACTGATGGACCAAATACATTACGTTTAGATACTAGTATTAAAAACTTCAGTACTGGCAGTATTTAAATGTTTGACCCAGCTAGCATTAAACTTCTTTAGTATGCTTTCATTTGAAAACCTTTCTTGTTCAGTATTCTCATTATTTGGACCATCTTTAATCTGCTTTTGAGCATCATCAACAGTTTTTGGTTCACCATTATCAACATCCTTGATAGGTGAATCAAAATATAAAGTATCTTTCCAAATTGGCATCACAATGCAATCTTGACTGTTTTCTTCTGATGTACCTGCAGAGTCAATAGAAATTGTACCTGTAGTAACTGGTACATAGTTCATAGATTGGGTTAGAGATTCAATATCAATACAGCCATTTTGGATCCAGTCCTTTCTATTTATGTTTATTCTCTAAAAACACCATATATGCAATGGTTTTCTTCTACCTCCTGGTTCTAGTGTTGTATACCTAAAAGATTTACTACTCAAGAATAACCAACAAAAGAAACATTCATCACCTTTTCGACATCTAAACTTGCCTAGACTGTCTAAGTATTATAGAATAGTAACATGACACAAATGGTCTCATAAAACTTAGAGCTGGTTTAAAACCTCTAAAAAGTTTATAAGGTGTCTTGTTATGAGGCTTGACTACTAATACCCTATTCTGTACATAGCAAGCAGTAGAAACTGCTTCAGCCCAAAATATGGTAGGTAACTTAAAGTCAGCTAACATTGTTCTAGCAGTCTCAATTAGTGTCCTATTCCTCCTCTAAGCTCACATTTCGATGAGATTCCTAGCTACACTATATTCTCTCTTAATACCTTTTTCTCTGCAAAAATCATCCATAACTTTGTTCTTAAACTCTGTTCCATTATCACTTTTGATTATTTTCACTTTCAAATCCACTAGGGTTTCTATTTCTTTGATAAAGTTATTAAGGATCTCACTGGTTTCATCCTTAGTTGTTAAAAAGAAAACCCATGTAAATCTACTATAAATACATCAGTGATACTATTGCAATAAGTTCTTATGCATTAAACTCTCACAAGGTTGGACCAAACAAATACATTTGTAGCATAAAACAATGGCTTAGTATTGGATCAGAACTTTGGACTTATAAGAAGCTCTGTGTTGCTTCCCTTTAAGACAAGCAACACAGGTTTGGTCATTTTCAAAACATTTTGAAGGCAATCCTCTTACTAGATTATCCTTGACAAGCTTATTTATGTTTTTAAAATTAATATGACCAAGTCTTATGTGCTAGAGCATTGATTCATCTAATGTAGCCTTTGCAACAAGACAAGTCAAACTCTCTTTAGGAAACAAATGTTCTTCAATATCAAAAAATGTACATATTGTCCTTTCTAGATTTTAAGAGTAATTGTTTTCATCAGGCAACCTAAAAATTAGGGAGATAAGACAAGACATTCAATGGGGGGGTGCCAGGGGGGACAGTAAAAAGGACATAGTTCTTTTTGTCACACATCTGTGAGACACTAAAAAGATTGAATTTTAACTCATTGACAAAGTATACATCTTCAAAATCAAGATTACCAGTCTTAAGTGTTCCTTTACCAGTAATTCTACCACCATATGCACCTCCTCTAAATACCAATTGTGAAAACCTACAACACGTGATAGGTTCTTTGATCGTTTAAGCTCTAGGTTGTTTAGACCTCATCAAGGATAATATAGTAACAATGATATAAATTACACAGCGGAATAATAACATAGAATCAAAGTTACTTCAAGGTTTTTCTTTATTAATCAACACAACCCCAAATACTATTTGATCAGAATAGATCGGTTACTCTAACTAGGGTAACAGGGATCAAAGATCCTTGAGGCTAAACTCTAGATGTCTACACTAATTATACAAACGTGTACACACACACTTTTGTATCTAGTCGACTCTCATATGATGAACACACACTTTTCTGAATGCAACATAACCTCCATCAAATTCCTTGAAATCTAAGAGATAAGCTATGTTCCCAGTCATGTGCCTTGAGCATCCACTGTCAACAAATCCTTTATCATCATGTTGTGGCTTGCCCTGCACATAAAGAATAAGGAAATTAGATTCCTTTGGGACCCAAGCCATTACTGACTTGGATCTGCCTCGTGCATCAATGTAGTTGTGTCTTTTAAAAGTAAGTGATGCACCATTAGCTTTGGTAGGTCTCCAAACCCAATATGCTAAGGACTTTATAGCGTTTACCCCTTTTACCCTAATAGTATTAACTGGTGTTGTATATGGCCTAGCAATATTAACTACTCTAGGCCTAACAGTGTTAACTTTTTGATGAAAATGCATGTTAGTTAATCCTGTTTTCTTATAAAAGGGTCTCTTAGCAGTTGATTGTGCCTCTTTAGAAAAATGTGTCTTTGATTTAGCACCATAAACTATTGTTTTAGGGTGAGCAGTATTAACAGGCCTATGAGGCCAGTTTTCAACAAAACTGCTTTTGGAGACATATTCTTGAGTACAGTAGGGTATGTGGTTTTGGCATCTACCCTATTATAATTATTTCTAGATACTATGCCTCTTCTTTGATGATTATCACAATTAATCTGCAAATGATTAAAACTTCCACATATAAAGCAAGCCTTGTTATACATCACAAAATATTTTCCTAGTTGATTGGATTTCTGTCCATTCCAATTCCTCTGATTACCCCTAGGAGATTGCGATCTTTACATTTCTGCATACCTAACTGATTTTTAACTGTTTTTTCATGATTTTTAGGTTTAGTAAACTATACCTTTTTATTTAACAGAAAAACAGTTTGTTTATCAACAGTTTAGGTGAAGATCAACAAAGCTACTTGGTCTTGTGATACTTTTTCTTTAACAAAGATCACTAGAATTTTTCTTTAGATTATATGATTTTTTATCACAAACAACATTAGACTCTTGCTCACTATTCTCAAGATCATAACCTTTGAACTCAGGCTCTTTGAACTCATCAAGACCAGAATAAGACAGATCAAGCTTGTTGGTCTATTATAGATTAAAGGGCGTGGTGGAGGAACTGCACTATATCCTAAACCTTTTTACATTTGTCCAGTTATCAGATTTCCTAACAAACTGGTCTAAGTCTTTGAGGCCTTTTCAAATTTCTCAATTTTAAAATCAATGCCATCTTTTTCTTGCTTAACTTTTTCAAGCTCACTTTTAAGCACATTTATTTCATAGTCTTTACAAGCTACATCTCTTTTAAGAACTCCTATTTCTTCACTAAAAAGAACCTCATTCTTTTTATATGTGATAATTTGATCTTCTAGAGTTGCTAAACCTCTTTTATAAGTAGTTGCTTTAAATTCAGATTCATTAAGCTTAACAAGCAAATCATCACACTGTTTCTTAAGAGTTTCATAGTTTTTCAGACAAGTTTTAGAGCAAGTTTTATCAGTGTATACCTCTGAGTCTGAAAATGCCATTAGAGCCATATTTGTCTGAACTTGTTCTTCTGCCATGTCACTCCAATCAAAACCTACACCATCTATAGCCAACATTTCCTTTGAAGATTTGTCTTCATTATTTCCTTGCTTCCTGGTGTTGTCTTGATTCCTGAACTGACTTTCCTTGCTTCTTGGTGCTCTACATTCTCTGGCAAAGTGTCCCAACTTATGACAGTTGTAACACTCAACCTTGGATTTATCATACCCAGCAATATCATTAGCATTAATGAAAATCTTCTTGCCTGTCCTCTGATAATACTTCTTTGCCCTCACACTTAGCAGAGAGAGCTGCCACTTCAAATCCATTGCTTCCAAATCATCTTCATGAATTTGCTCTAAGTCCTGGTGTAGGACATTAGAACCATTTGGATTTTCAACCATGAAAGCATACACAGTATTATCACTGACGCTAGCAGTACTAACTTGTGGGCTAGCAGCATTAACATTAGGGCTAGCAGTACTAACTTGTGGACTAGCAGTGTTAGTATCATTAGTACTGTTAGTGCTTGGAGCAGTCATGAAGGCCAAGTTCTGAGCACCACTGCTTCCACCAACAGATTTCTTTACCTTTTGTTCAACAATTTTGAAGTTGTTGTACAAATCATCTATGCTTATAGTTTCAACCCCATGCTTATTCATCCACACAACTACATGAGTGTTCCACTCAAGGGGTAAGCTACTCAAAAAATTTGAGTTTAAATCTTCTTGGGCAATAACCACACCCAGAATAGCAAGCCTACTGACTATCTTCTGAAGCCTATTGAAGATAGAGTCAAGAGACTCTGCACTTGTTGCACTAAAATTCTCATACTGCTGCTTCAAAAGTGTCTTTTGAGTTTTCTTGGTAGCTGCATTACCTCCAAATCTTGTTTCAATGGCAGCAAACATTGATTTTGCATCAGGGTACTGGCTGAATGTGAGTTGATGTTCATTGGGAAGAGCCATCAGTAGCAAGCTCCTTGCTTAAAAATCTAAGCTAAATCTATTTTGATGACCTCAACCCAAACACACAACCATTTTGACCCGTTCTCCAAGTTATCCCAAACACCCCTTTAATTTTTGAAAAGGGTTTAGAAACTTATGAAAAATTAAATATTTTACTGGAAACTTTTAAAAGTCTAAACTACTTAAGCTATACTAAACGAATAAAAAGTAAAAAGCTGAACTAATAAGCATCTAAAAATGAGAATAAGCTTAGACAGCTTAAGCTATTTTTTGGCAGTTTTACTAGGATTGTATAAAAATGAAATGAGAGGCATATAAAAGCATATTTAAGCATGGATACACACTAATAAGCATTAAAACAGAAATAAGCTAAAAATAAGCTGAATAAGCTTATTTGCTACAGTAAATAAGCAAAAATTGAAAGAAAAGTACCTTTAATCTTTGTCCAAATAAGATCTTGTGAAGCCTAATATGCTCTAAATCCATACCCTTAGCTATAATTAAGCTAAAAACTAGCTGAAAAAATAAGCCATCCATAATAGATTATTCATCCAGCTTTTAATCAAACTTACCTTGCTCTTTTTTTGAATTTCCCTTAATCTTTTGTTTAGAATTTTTGAAAACAGATTGTCAATCGATTTATAAAAAAAAGTAAAATAAATGGATTTGCAACACATGTAAAAAAACTTCACTGATTTTCAGTAAACAGACCACAATTACAAAGAACTTTTACTTTTAAAAACTTAACTTAAAACTAAAATGCTACTTGTAAAACTAATCTTAAAAACTACTTGGCCACAATGGCTTTTACAAAGCTTTAAATAGGAAAAAAATCAACTAAGCTCTTCTTCTTTGTCTTCTTTCACTTGTGTTTCTTTGAAGACACATAAAGTGCATTGTGCTTGTTGTGAGAGTGTAAAGTCAATGCACATCCTGTCCCTTGGTTTTTCTTGAAACCCAAGCCGATTGCTCTCAACCATCGATTGGTTTTTGTGTGGGTTTGGATTGCCAACATGGCAAAGCCTCTTTTTAGGTGGGAAAGATAGTGGAGAGGAGGGGGAGGTTTGCCCATGGGAGAATTGGGGTTTGCAGGATAAAACGGGGGTGTAAAACGGGGGTGACAAACCCGTGAGTTGTGTCCTGGGTTTTTGGGTTACAAAATTGGCGGGAAAAGGTGTTGGGGGTGACAGAGTATAGTTTTGGGGAGTTGACATGTTTGGTCCTTGAAGGTTAATAGCCTCATTGCATCCTTCGTCCTTGTGTTTATATAACTTTTGGGGACTTGACAAAACAAGTCCCCAAGAGTTATATATCTCTTTGCAAGGGTCGTCCTTGGTGTATTACAAGTATGGGAACTTGGCAGTTTTGCCCCCCACTTGTTACTTTGAGTAGTTTGCAAAATCAGCCCTTGTCTTTACTTTTCTCTTTTCCTCTTTAAATTTAGGTTTGGGGATTTGGCAATTTTAACCCTCAAACTTATATTTCTTCTCATGTTGACTTTTGGATTTGTCGGGGTTGACTTTGACTTTGACTTTTCGGCTTCGATTTGGCTTTGTCTTTCACAGTCTTTTCCATTCCGAGTCCGGTTTTGTCGTTTTGGCTTTGTTTTTCGTCCTTTTCTTAGTTATCCGTTCCTGCACAATACAATTAGCAAAACAAGCGTATATTTGGCGTTTTAAGTCCGTTTTTGGTTATTTTAGCTCGTTTTTAAAGGTACAAGGTATGTGTAATTAAGCACATACCAAAATCCCCCATACTAAGGTATTGCCGTGTCCTCACGCAATGTTATGAAGTAAACATTTACGAAAACTAAGAATCTCAATCCCCCTCGACTAATAACTTTGAAAAGTAGCAAAGTGTTCGTCAAGGGAAACTAAAGAATCAAAAGCTTCGACAAGTCCCGTTTTCACCATTTTTTATTCATACACTAACTATCCCTAATATTTTTGGATTTTCCTTTTTCTTTTCTCGACTTCCTGTTTGACTTCCTTTATTATATCAACATTGGGATCATAGAATGAGAAACGCCACTAGAGTATTCTGCGGAATGTACTGAACGGATAAATTCATAGGTCCCCGTTTTTCTTCTCATGTCACATAACCAAGCAATTATAACAAGATCATTTATCAATATTAGTCTAAAATGATAAGACTATACTTATGAATTGTGAACTTTTAACTCGAAAAATGAATATATGATTTTAAATGTGTCGATACTCATTTTCAACTCAACATATATCAACCTTATTTTCATAGTCGTGATTCAAGATGAATCATGACTCAATGCAACTAATATTAGGACCTTGTAACTTGATGTAACAGAAAGTGATTTTAAACGTAGAAACTTTTTGCAAACATCTTCATCTATTTTAATAATAAGTTACTTAAAGCTGGAATGCGTTGCTTAGTTTTGTACAACCTACCTAGGGACCTCGCTCCCTAGTAGGATATCACAACCAACGACGGGGTGTTCTTAGTTTGAAAAAAACCCACACCCGTTGCTTGCGTAGTTGGGAAATCAATCACACTTCTTCCTAATATTGCTATGGATTTGTGTTCTTAGTTTGGAACCCTCTCCTATACCTCGCTTCCTGGGAGATATCAACAACACACCAAATCCCCTAGAAGTAAAGATGTCTTAGTTTGAACCCCCACCTCGTGGTTAGCGGAGTGGGATATCACGACACATCTTTTACTTGCTCCATATAATCAAATGTATGCTTCATTGGCATAATTTCAATATTCGTGCATTTTTGCATTCATATTTCATTCATGCTTCTTTGGCATTTTATCTTTCGAATTACTAAGAACAGAAAAATCTTGCTTTGCAGAATCAAGTTACAAATTTGAAGCTTTTTCTAAAAACATCGATTAACTTAGTTGAATTGAATTGAGCACGTATGATTAGGTGGATTAGAAGCTAATGGGAGGGGAGAAAAAAGCCACATTGGTACTTTTATAAAGTCTTAGAAGAATCTTGATCTAGAGCATAATATAACTTATATTAACTCTATCAGCTTCTTGTTCTTCACCTTATTTTAAAATTCGAATAGCAATCGTATTGTGAAAGTTAGCTACAAGCGGTAAGTTGAGGAACTAGCTAGGGCTCCTTACACGCCCGAGTGAGTCAAAAATTATTCTCATATTCCTACCCATTTAGGAAAGTCCAAAACTATGGGACTTACATCTTATTTGTATTTTGTAGTATTTTTTTTTTTATATATTTTTTATTTTTTTTTTTGGTTGGTTTGCAATTATGTGGTGGTAAATCTTGGGATTACGTGAATGTTCTTCACGGCTGCTGGCAATAATTCAATATCGAAGTTACCCCACCATACTAGTTCACTTTAATCGGCCTGGATGTTTCTAAAGGGGTTCCTAACATAACATAAGGCGTTTATGGAAGTGTGCAAAAATGATAACGCGTTTGTCGATTAGATTAGGTTACTGGATTTCATAATGAAGCTCGGTTGAGGATAGTGAAACTCCTTGTGGTACTGAGAACACGAGAGTCTTCACATTCTGGAACAATCTGGACATACACACAAAGGCCACAAAAACATGGACCAATAACATGGGTTAATGGAAAATGTTAAGCCCCCTCACACAAAAATATCATTATTTATTACTACTACTGATATGCATGGGTCTGTTGCCTCACACGAAGCGCTTGTTTTAGGTCCGACGTCTTGACCATTTCCCTAAATTTACAATTGTACCACTTCAGGAAGGTTTGGAGATCGGGACAACTTCGTGTTGGTATGTCCCCTCAAAATAGTGTTGTTTTATACGTTGACCATTTAACTTTAAAGTTGGGACCGGTGTTTTGAGGATAACTAGTCGGGGCCATAAAGTGATATACTGATCAATGGTGAATGGGTCCCGGACCAATCGGAGATTTCAATTTGCATCCGGGAGAAGCGGGGAGGAGAAAATCTTCAGTTAGAGTTGAGAGGAGAACACGTTCATCCTTCGTTGCAAAACGCGGTTTTTAATCTTAGCATCATGGATCTATTGGTTTTTCTCTTTATAGTTAAAGAGTTTTAGTAGGCTTGATCTCGGTAGTTCAATTTAAGTTCATTATTCAGTTGAACTTTCATGTGGATCACCCGAGAGTTTCTTTTTTTGAACATCAATATATTTGTAATGCTTTTGAGGGCACAGTAGGCTTTGTGCTCTTATCTCGATCTGGCTAGATGAATGGCCTATTCCATACAATGCTTATCGGTTTTAGCTGCACCCGTTGCGGTGGTTTTGTAAGCTGTGCGGGGGATGGGGCCCCACATGGATGCATCATCTTAGGGTTTGTACCGACAGGAGACACAATTACTTCCTCCCACGGTTTCTTTCAAAGAATACGATTTAAACAACGATTGTGACACCTCAACTTGCCCACTTGTTTATGTGGGTGATTACGCGCGGGGCGA
Organism: Tanacetum coccineum; assembly: GCA_026074375.1. Taxonomy (NCBI): domain Eukaryota; kingdom Viridiplantae; phylum Streptophyta; class Magnoliopsida; order Asterales; family Asteraceae; genus Tanacetum; species Tanacetum coccineum. Next base: position 59,300 of record BQNB010014660.1, on the reverse strand, counting down.
AGTGAAGGTGAGTGATTCGTACTTCAAGCTATGGACTTTTGTTACTGGGTCATTGCAAGAAAATAGTGTGTCGCGATCACTTATGATAGCTCGGGGGGCACCAATAATCTAGAAAAGAGAGTGTTTTTAAAAATTTTACCAAACAACTCGGGCTCATTGGTGGGAGCGCTTATGCTTCAAACATCTTTGACGGTAGTCAACAGCCAACGAGTTAATGTACTTGTTCCCTCTTGAAGACGAGGAACGCGCCCATAAAATCAATGCCACAGATGTTCAAAGATTTCGCAAACTTGTATGTATGTTCTTGTGGCATTCATCACGTTGCGTAATCTTTCCTTGACGTTTCAAAATGTCACAAATGGGTGGACAAAGTCGTGGGCCATCATTGTAGATGGTGGGCCAATAGATTCCTGAGTCACAAGATCTTTCTTGCTGTGTAATTGGCACATTGTGTCACCCAGTGGGTCCAATGTGGAAAGCTTTACAGAATGTCTAAAGCTTCTTTGCCCCGAAAACACAACTTCTGATCACTTGGTTAAGAACAGCTTTTAAACAGAAAGGAGTCGTCCCAGAAGTAATGTTTAACATCTTGTGGAAGAATTTATTCTTCTGTTGGGCGACATTCCTTGAAATTACTACTTGCAGCTCGGTAGTTTGCAAAATCTGCAATCCATTGGGGGTTTAATATCATTCTTTAAGAGCAATAGATCTATGGGTTTCGGAAGGAAGATGCTTCATTTATTTCCTTGTCTCAAACTTATCTTGGTTTGAGGATTTTTCCAGTCTTGATTGAAAGATATCTGCCAGCTAGATTTTTTCTGCTACATTTTTTGTCTCAGAATTTCTATATATCAAATTTCTTGGTGCAATAGGATCCACGCATGAGTTCTTGCACTTGCATATTGTTGGCCAATAAAAAAGATTTCATTGATGGCTGAATGGTCAGTATTCACTTTGCTTTGGGACACTACAAGATATGACCGGAATTCTCTCAAAGGACATACCACACGGCAAGTAACTTCTTTTACTCGGTCGTAGTGTAATGAGTATTGAGGCCTCGTTCATAGTCTTGCTAGCATAGAGTATAGTTGGAAATTGCTTGTTTTTTCTTTGCCCGGACTGCCCCAATTGCCGAAGTCGCTAAGCATGGCACATTAGTTCAAGGGCAAGTCCCAGTCGGGGAGCAATTAAGATCCGGTGCCTCAGTTTCACAATTTTCTTTTGAGTGTTTTAAAGGATTCGATTCACTCTTTGAGAAGAAAATTGGTAGTAGTCTCTTTTTTCAAGCAAGTGAGTCATAGGAAGGGCCATATTTTTGAAAAGTCGCCCGACTGAATCATCGGTAAAAACCGGGTGCCTAAGGAAACTTACGGAACTTTCACAGTAGTAGGATGAGGGGGGTGCTTGGGTTAACTTGATTTTAGCTCGGATCAACCTCAATTCCCGACTTAGAAATTTTGTGTCCGAGAAAGAAAAAATGCCATTCTTTTACACATTAATATGGCTCTTCTCCCACGTTTTAAAGACAATTGGTGTCTACACCGCTTATAACTTCTTTTCCTAATGGGATAGGCACGTAGAGGAAGAAAGAGTCCCGAAAAAGACCGAAAAAAGATCATCTTTAAATACTTCCATACATTTTTTCATTTAATATCGTGGTAGATTACCATCTCATACATCGTTGGAACGTGCCAGGAGGCATTGCAGTTGCCAATAAAGGCATGCGACGATAGGCGAAAGTTCCGTGATCCCGTTCTAGTGGGCAAGTAACAGGTTGTTTTTCTGGATCTTTTGGTGTCAATTGGCGATTGATGAAAATATCCGAGAAGACATCAGAGGGGAACTGGTAGTAATAGGTTCTACTGCTAGTCTTTCGAGCATTTGGTCCATGAAGGGCAATGGGAAGTGGTCCTTTCGGGTGGCTTCATTAAGCTTTCTGTAATCAATACATACTCGCCATCCCGTGACCAATCGAGTAGGAATTAGTTCATTCTCTCACTTTACTTATGATGACGTTATGCCTCCTTTTTTAGGTATTAGTGTCCGGGCTTACCAAGGGCCACGTCAGAGATGGGGGTAAATCAATCCCCAGCGTTCAGGAGTTTTCAACCTCCTTCTTGATAACGTCGTGGATTTTTGGGTTTTCCCCTTTATGACTTGGCACAGATGGTCGTAGTCCTCTTCCTTTAGAATTTTGTGAGTACAAAAATTCTGGGTTGACCCTTTATATCGGGTGGAGAAGAGTTTCCAAGCATGGCTTCGCTTCTTGTGGGACTTGGAAACCTTGAGAAGAGCTGGCCCTTTTCCTCATCTTTTTTAAGTCTTTAGCAATTATGACTCAGGGCAACTTATTCTCGCCTTCCAAAAATGCGTATTCAAGATGATTTGGTGGCAGAGAGTTAAGAGATTTCCTTGAGTTAAACTCGGGGAGTTTCATCAACGGAAGTATTCAATGGTTTTATCTTCACAGGTTTGATTTCTCTTCCTAACTCCAGGCAGATATTGTTTCTTGATTTGGGAGGGGGGGGGGAGTGGTGGTTTCACTGTTCAAAATTGCTTTTGGAAGCAGGATGTACCCCTCAGGATCCTGATAAGGTTGGAGATCCAATATTTAGATGAAGTTGGATCATCATTATTAGAGAAGAAACAAATTCTGCTTCTTCAATAAAAGGAAAAATCCTGTCCACGAAAAGGGTTAGATTTGGAGAAGCAGTTGTGTAGTAGTAGAAAACATTAGGATCCAAAATATGGAGGGGGATTGCCACTCGGGTATTAGTGTTGAAATTCCTAGGACCCCTCTTGAGAATACTCCTCACAAAGCCATATCAAATGTCGTCGATTGTGTTCACCGTTCATATGGGTTGTTATCCAGATGTGGGGGTATCTTGAAGTTTGGTCCAAATTGGGATGTGATGGCTCCTGCCAACACGATGGATATTCTCAACCTCCATAAAATCTATTCATAGAATGACTGGTTTTCAAGAAATCATCGCCGAGAAATTAAAAGGTATCGGCGGGGTCTGGTTCAAAATCAAAAACTACGAAGTCAGGCTGGCAATTGGTATTTTTCCACTTTATACAAAAGGCAATTCGTCAGCGATACCGATCGTTTAGTGATCGAATGTCGGTCAGCTAGTTTTCTAGTGTCGTGCAAGTCGGGGTTCAATTCATGGAAGAGATGTTTGTTCCATCATAATAAGGCATGAGATTAATGCTAGCACCTAAAGATCGGCATGCGTTGTGATTCGTCGCCGGTATTATAAACTTAAATAAACTCAAGTGCAAATCTCAAACACAATTTGGCCTTAAACCAAGGGAGAGAAAAAGGTCAAAAGATACAACACAAAGAGATTAAATATATAAGAATCAAATCAATGATAAAAAGATTCCGGAAGAGATATTCCCGGGTCGTATGTCCCAACGAGGCTGCAATTGAAAGTAATCCTGGTTTGATGAGAAATTGAATGATGGAAAATATTTAGATATGATGAAAACACTGATATAGCTAAAATTAATAAAACCTAATTTAATCTACGGGAAACAAGTATAGGAAATGAGGATCTTTAAAATCAACGGGAAACTAATTTTGTTATAGGGAATTACTAATATTAATATCAACTAAAGTAAGGGGAAACAGGAAGTCAAGGTATCGGGAAACCTAAATATTAAAAAATTAACAGAAAATATTTGCTAAAATTAAATTAAAAATCAAAATTAAATTCTAATTAAGGTTAATTTGAAAAATTTAAGAAAACTAGAACTAAAACGGAGGTCGTTTGAATGTTATAACAATAGAATCGGTTTAAAAACGCACCCGGTTTTATTTTGTTTATTTTTTTTTTTTTTTTTTTTATCTGTTGGTTTTCTTTATTTTTTTTTTTTTTTTTATTTTAATAGGGGTACATAAACTACGGAAATTTAAGAAAAATATTGCCTATACAAATTTTATATTATTCCTAGACAACTAGATGACAAAAGAAAATTTTACAAAAAAAGAGAAAAATTTTTTTTTATTAATTTTTGATTTTTTATGAATTTATAAAGAATTAAAAAATAAATTAAAACTTAAGATTATAGAGAAAAAGACAAAAAATAAAGTTTTAAAATTCTGAAAAAATAAAATTAAATAAAAGAAAAAATAACAAATCTAAAAATTAAATATGCCCAAATTTTTCTGATTAAATAAAATGTTAATTAACTATTAATATTAACCTAATTTAAATTAATTATAAAATTAAGTAAAACTAACTAAAGCCTAAATGTTGTTAGAACCAAAAGGCTAAACAGTGAAAAGGACAAAGGGACTAACGGGATGATGGTAACCAGGATAAACTAACCCCAGGGACTACAATGGTAACTACATAAGATAGAGTACCACAACAAGTCCCTGAAGTGGACCCGATTGCATGGTGGGTCCAAAGTGCTTTTCTTTTTTTCTTTCTTTTTTGTTTTTCTTCTTTCTTTTTTTTTTTATTTTTTTTTATCTTTTTTTGCTCTCTTTATCTATATTCCTTTCCTTTTTCTATTTTTATTTTTTTTTATCTTATTTATTTTTTATATTATCAAAAGCTATAAAAGGAAAAACTTGTAAAGGGGCTCAAAGGGGAGTCTTTTTTGTTAAAGCACTTATGCGTTTTACTCTCTAAATAAGATTGAAAAGTGAGCTTTTGGGGCTTGCAAAAAGCTTATTAGCTTATTTTTTCTTGGCTTTTTGGGATTTTAAGCAAAAATAAGCTAGAAACTAGTGGGGACAGATAAATAGGGAGTGGGGGGGTCCTAATAAGCTAAGTTATCTAGAATAAGCCCTAAAATAAGCTGTTTTCATTGTTTCAGACCTTGTTGCCAGTTTTTAGAAAGAAAACAGAATAATGGACTTTAAAAGTTATATTAAGATTGCTCCCCTTAATAAAGACTATCTAAGGGAATTATGCTATTGCTAAACCTAAAAGTGGGACTATAAGCTACAAATTAAAAAGCCTATTAATATAACCTAATGCTTTTAAAACTAAATAAGAGCTAGAAATAAGGGCTGATTTGAAAAATGGTGGCTCAGCTCCAGGGTAGTTTGGCGAGTGGATTAGTAGAGTAGTAGGTGCTTTTTTTTGGGCTTATGATAAAAATAAGCTCTTATGAGGCTTTTTAGCAATACATACCACACAATCAGAATTAATAGGGCATATTTGTGAGTTTTTTGCCAAAGGTATGGAGGGTTCTTGCTATACTATGGAAGCTGCTGTTTTGGGGGCCTTATATATGGGGGAGTTCATTTATTTATGATATAGAATTGGTTTGTCACGGTGGCGTGGGCTTTCCACTTTTGGGGTACTGTACTGGGCGGTGGGGTTTTGGGCGTGTTTATTATCTTTTGTTGTCTTATTTGGGGGGAGGTTGAGGGAGTATATGAGGGTGCTCAAAGGGGGAAAAGGGGTGGGAGAGGGTAAAAAAGGAGGGTGTGGGGTGAAGAAAGAAGTGGGGACGAAAGGGAGGAGGGGGGAAAGGAGGAAGGGAAAGGAGAGAAGGGGGGGGAGGGGAAATGAAAACGGAAAGGGAACAGTTGGAAATAAAAAAAAAACAACACAAAAAATGGACGTATAGGAAAAACGTCAGAACAAAAACAAAAAAAAAACGATAAAAAGAAAGAAAAAGTTCAAGGAAGAGAAAATACAGAAAAACAAAAAAAAAGAAGGAGTAAATGGGAAAAAGGTAAATAAAGAAAACAGAAACAAAAAACGAAACCCAACAAGACAGGAAAGGGAGAAAAAACAAAAAAAAGAAAACAAAAAAAAAACACCAAAGGAAGGAGATAAACAAAAGAAAAAGAACCCAAAGAAAAAACGAAAAAAAGGAAACAAACAAATAATAAAAAAAAAGAAAAAAAAAGTTAAGAAGAAAAAAGGGTAGAAGAGAAAAAAAAAAAAAAAAATAAAAAAAAAAAAGAAAGAAGGAAGAAACAAAAAATAAAAGAATATAAGACAAAAAAAAAAAAAAAAAGAAAAACAAAAGAAAAAGAGCAAAAAAGAAAAAAATAGAAAAAGAAAATAAAGAAAAAAAAAGAACGCCAAAATAGAAGATAAAGTAAAGAACAATAAAAAGGAAAAAAAGAACGAAATAAAAAACAAAAAAGAAAAGAAAAAACAGTAAAAAAAAAACAAAAATAAAAGAAAAAAAAAAGAAGAAGAAAAAAGAAAGAAAAGAACACAAATAAGGAAGAAAAAATAAGAAGAGGTATAAAAAATAACAAGGAAAAAGAGGAACAACAAAGTTGAAAAAAATAACAAAAAAAAGAAGTTAAAGAAGAGATTAAAAAAAGAGGAAAAAAGTTTAAAGAAAAAAAAAAAAAGTTGAAAAAAAAAAAAAGAAGGAAAAAGAAAAGAAAAAAAGGAAAACAGTAAGGAATACGAAAAGAAAGTGTCAAAAATAGAACAGTAGAAAGAAAAAAAAAGAAAGAAAGAAACGTAAAAAACAAAAGAAAAAAAAGAAAAGAAAAAAAAAAGAAAGGTAAAAGGTAAAGAATAAAAACAAAAGAAAAAAGGAGAGAAAAAAAAAGAAGAAAAAGAAGAGAAAAAAAAACAACAAAAAAAGAAAGAAAAGAAGAAAAAATAAAAAAAAAAACAGGAAACAGGAAAAAAAAAAAAAAGAAAATTAAAAAGAAAAAAAAGAAAAAAGAAAAGAACAGGAAAAAAAAAGAGAAAAAAAAAAAAAGAAAAAATAAGAGGAGAACAAAAAAACAAAAAAAAAACAAGTAGAGAAAAAAAAAAAGAAGAAACAAAAAAAAGAAGGTTTGAAAAAGGGGACAAAAGAAGAAAACGACAGAAAAATAAGAAAAAAAAGGATAAAAGAGTTTAAGAAGATGACAAAAAAACAAAAAAAAAAAAAAACAAGGAACAAAAGAATACAAACTAAATAAAAAAAAAAAAGAAAAAAAAAAAAAACAAAACTAGACAAACAAAAAGAAAACGAAAAAAAAAAATAAAAAAAGAAGTTCAGTAAAAAAGAGAAACTAGTAAGAAAAAAAAAAGAGAAGAAAAAAAAACAACAAATAAAAAACAATTAAAAAAAGAAAGAAAAGAAGACAAAAGGAAAAAAACAAAAAAAGAAATGTAAAAAAGAAAATAAAAGTAAAGAGAAAAGAAAAAAAAAACATATACAAAGACAAGGAGCAGAGGCAAAGAGAAGATACAAAAAAGATAAAAAAAGTGAAAAAAAAAAAAGAAAAAAAAAAAAAAATTAAAAAAAAGAGTTAAGAGTCAAAAGGAAAAAAAAAAAGATAAAAAAAGAAGGAAAAAAAAAAGAGGAAAGAATAAGAGAAAAAAAGAAGAAAAAAAAAGAAAAAAAAATAAAAACAAAAAAAAAATAAAGAAAGAAAAAACAAGGTGAGGAAGTAACGAAAAACGAAAGAACAGATAAAAGTAAAAAAGAATAAAAGAGAAGAAAGAAAAAGGAAAAAAGTGAAATAGAAAAAGAAAACAGAGAAAAAAAAAGCAAGAAAAGTAAAAAAAAAAAAGAAAAAAAAAAAGAGGAAAAGAAAAGACAAAAAAAAAGAGAAAGCAGTAGATCTAGAAAAAAAGAGTGAAAACAAAAAAAGAAAAGAAGACAATAAAAACAAGACAAAAGTAAAAGGAAAAAAAAAACAGACAAACAGTCTAAGAAGTAACATAGGAAAGGACTAGAAAAAAAAAGAAAAGGGAAAAAAAAGAGAAAAAAACAAAAGAGTTAAGAAATAAAATAAACAACAGGCAGTACAAGTAAAGAAAAAAAAAAAAAAAGTGAAAAAAAAATACAATAGAAGAAGAAAAAAAAGTGAAAGGTTATAAGGTAAAAAAAAAAACACAAAAAAAAGCAAAAAAAAAAAAGTAAAAAAATAAAAGTGTGAATAATAAGCTGCTGAACCTAAAAGAACTACCTATAAGCTATGCTAAAAGGAAATAATAACCTATGGCTTAATTTAAAATAAGCTAAAAAAGGGGGGCTTAATATTGGTGCTCAGCACCAGGGGAAGGCAAACAGGCCCTTAGGGGGCTTTTTGGGCTTATGAAAATAAGCTCTTAAGAGCTTATTGGCCAAAACCAAATACAAACAGATTAAAAGGGGTGGTAAATAAGCTCATATCCAAAATTTTAACTATTATGGTTAACTTAAACATGCTGAATTTTTTTACTTAAAATTGGCTGTTTTCAAGAAGTTTGCATACATGCACATTTAAAGTTACTTGGTTGTTTTAAAATCACAGAGCAAAGGGGTCTTTTCTTTGGGCTAACTACAACTAAATTAAGCACAAAAAAGGATATGCTTAAGCTGTTTCAACAGCTTAAGCTTTTAAGCACACTTTTTCTTTATAAAAATTAACAGAATATTAAAGGTTCATAAAAACTTAATTTTCTACTAAAAAGTTTGATTAAATTACACTAATGAGTCCCACACACTCAGCCAAAAGTGGCTGAGTGCACTTGACCCATTGCAATCCACTTTTGACCCATTCTGCAGGCACAACCAAACACCCCCTTAAATATATAAAAACCTTTTTTTTAACTGATTTTTATTAAGGGAAGCTAAGAAAGGTGATTATAGGTAGTGATTTAACACTTTAACACACTCTTAAACAAGTTTAAACAGAATTGAAGAACTTATATTAGACTTCAAATTTCGACAATGGCAATATCAAGAGAACTCTTAACTTTTTTATTAAAAATCAAAAACTTACAACATAAACTCTTAAAAAGGAACTGAATACATTAATTGCTAAAAAGACTTAAATAAAATACATTTAAACTAAAACAGGGTAAAAAAAAGGGTGTAACATGGTGCAAAAAACTTCGGCTGGTCTTCTTTCTTTTTATAGAAGTCCTAAAGGTCTTTGGGGCTTCACATGTGCTAGTTGGGTGTGTAGAAACTCCTCAAGCAATCCTAGCCCTTTGTTTGCCTTCTCATGATCTCAGCCATGGATGGTATCTTCGATTTGTGTGATTTTGCCAGGGAAAGGGTTATAGGGGCATTGGGGAGGTGGGAAGTGGTAGGGGTGAGCTGGGAAGGGTACTTGGGAGGTGGTATGGGCTAGAAAACCATGGGGAAGGGCTGTTTGGGTTTTGGCGGGTACGGGGGTGGTAGTACAAGGTGGTTGCAGGTTTAAAAGATAAGTTTGGGGAAGAGGCAACTTTAGTCCCTCACCTTTCTTACTCTTTTCATTTCCATTTAAGCCGCATTTTAGTTATAAGTGAGGTTTAGAAAGTGGCAATTTTAGTCCTTGTCGTTTTATACTAAAAGAAATAAAGAAGGTTTGGCAATATTGCAAAAATGGTCCCTGCTGTTTTATAACTAAAAGGGATAAAAGAGGTTTTGGCAAATTGCAAAATCACCCCTTGTGTTTTATTTTTCTATTTTCCTTATAAAACAACTTTTAAAACTTGGCATTTTTGGCCCCTTTTCTTTATTTTTTTCATTTTTAATTATAAAACAAAGTTTTAAAATTTACATTTTGGTCCTTGTGTTTTATAAAAAAGGATTGTGGGCTTTTGTTGGGCTTGGGTTTTGTATTGGGCCCACTGGGTTTGGGTTTGGGCCCAATAAGGTGTGTGGGCTTGGTTATTGGGCTTTTTCAAGCCCAATAAGGTTATG
>BQNB010014660.1:4533-47236 GCA_026074375.1 Tanacetum coccineum | reverse complement strand
TCAAAATGGCATAACTCGGTCTCACAGACTCGGTTTCAGGTCCATGACCAGCCAATTTAAAGCTTGGAACGAAGAAGTATTGTGTAAAAATGTTTCACTTATTAATGTAGGTGCAGGTGTTAAAGAACAAACCATTTTTATTATGGAGGCCCAAGATCATATAAAGAAAAGGCCTTTATTCAAAATGGCACAACTCGGTCTGAGAGATTCGATTTTAGGCCAATGACTAGCCGATTCGAATCCTGGAATAAGGAATTATTATGTAAAAATGTGTCGCTTAGTGTTGAAGAATAGGCCATTTTGATTATCGAGGCACAAGAATATATGAAGAAAAGGCCTTTATTCAAAATGGCATAACTCGGTCTGAGAGACTTGATTTCAGGCCCATGACTAGCCTATTCGAATCTTGGAACGGGGAAGTATATTTTAAAAATGTGTCTCTTATTGATGTAGGCCCAAGTGTTGAAGAACAGACCATTTTGATTATGTAGGCACAAGATTATATGAAGAAAAGGCCTTTATTCAAAATGGCATAACTCGGTTTGAGAGACTCGATTTCAGGCCCATGACTAGCCTATTCGAATCTTGGAATGGGGAAGTATTGTGTAAAAATGTGTCTCTTATTGATGTAGGCCCAAGTGTTAAAGAACAGACCATTTTGTTTATGGAGGCCCAAGATCGTATAAAGAAAAGACCTTTATTCAAAATGGCATAACTCGGTCTCACGAACTTGGTTTTAAGCCCATGACCAGCCGATTCAAAACATGGAACGAAGAAGTATTATGTAAAAATGTGTCACTTATTGATGCAGGCTCAAGTGTTGAAGAACAGACCATTTTATTTATGAAAGCCCAAGATTGTATGAAGAAAATGCCTTTATTTAAAATGTCTTAACTCGGTCTTAGAGACTCGGTTTCAGGCCCATGACCAGCCGATTCGAAGCTTGGAACGGAGAACTATTGTGTAAAAATGTGTCACTTATTGATGCAAGGCCTAGTGTTGAAGAATAGACCATTTTGTTTATGGATGACCAAGATCGTATGAAGAAAATGCCTTTATTCAAAATGGCATAACTCGGTCTCATATACTCGGTTTCAGGCCCATGACCAGCCAATTCGAAGCTTAGAACGAAGAAGTATTTTGTAAAAATGTGTCACTTATTGATGCAGGGCCAAGTGAAGAAGTAGAGACCATTTTGTTTATGGAGGCCCAAGATCGTATGAAGAAAAGGCCTTTATTCAAAATGGCATAACTCGGTCTCAGAGACTCAGTTTTAGGCCCCTTACCAGCCGATTTGAGGCTTGGAACAAGGAAGTATTGTGTAAAAATATGTCACTTATTGATGCAGGCCCAAGTGTTGAAGAACAGACCATTTTGTTTAAGGAGGCCCAAGCTCGTATGAAGAAAAGGCCTTTATTCAAAATGGCATAACTCGGTCTCAGAAACTCCATTTCAGGACCATGACCAGCCGATTCGAAGTTTGGAACGAGAAGTATTGTGTTAAAGTGTGTCACTTGATAATATAGGGCCAAATGTTAAAGAACAGGCCATTTTGTTTATGGAGGCCAAAGATCATATAAAGAAAAGGCCTTTATTCAAAATGGCATAACTCGGTCTCACAAACTCGGTTTCAGGCCCATGACCATCGATTCGAAGCTTGGAACGAAGAACTATTGTATAAAAATGTGTCACTTATTGATGCAGGGCCAAGTGTTGAAGAAGAGACCATTTTGTTTATGGAGGCCCAAGATCGTATAAAGAAAAGGCCTTTATTCAAAATGGCATAACTCGGTCTCACAGACTTAGTTTTAGGCCCCTGACCAGCCGATTCGAAGCTTAGAACGAGGAAGTATTATGTAAAAATGTGTCACTTATTAATGCAGGCCCAAGTGTTGAAGAACAGACCATTTTTATTATGGAGGACCAAGATCATATGAAGAAAAGGCCTTTATTCAAAATGGCATAACTCGGTCTGAGAGACTCGATTTCAGGCCCATGACTGGCCTATTCGAATCTTGGAACGGGGAAGTATTGTGTAAAAAGGTGTCGCTTATTGATGCAGGCATAAGTGTTGAAGAACAGACCATTTTGTTTAAGGGGCCAAGAGATTTTTTTGTATGAGAAAAGGTCTTTTTCCAAAATGGGCATAACTCGGTCTCTCGAAACTATGTTTCAGGACCTTGACCAGCCCGTTTTAAAGTTTTGATGAGAAGTATTGTGTTATATTGCGTCATTGATATTGTAGGCCAAGTGTTGAAGAAGGTGCCATTTTGTTTATGGTGGATTAAAAACTTGTGAAGAAAAGGCATTTATATAAAATGGCGTAACTTGGGCTCAGATACTCCATTTCAGGCCCATGACCAGCCAATTCGAAGCTTAAAACGAGGAAGTATCATGTAAAAATGTGTTACTTATTGATGCAGGCCTAAATGTTGAAGAAGAGGCCATTTTGATTATGGAGGCCCAAGATCATATGAAGTAAAGGCCACCCCCACCCCCTTTATTCAAAAGGTATAACTCGGTCTCACAAACTCGATTTCAAGCCCATGACCGGCTGATTCGAAGCTTGGAACGAGAAGTATTATGTAAAAATATGTCACTTATTGATGTAGGCCCAGGTGTTGAAGAACAGACCATTTTGATTATGGAGTCCCAAGATCGTATAAAGAAAAGGCCTTTATTCAAAATGGCATAACTCGGTCTTACAAACTCAGTTTCAGGCCTTTGATAAGCAGATTCGAAGCTTGGAACGAGGAAGTATTGTGTAAGAATGTGTTACTTATTAATGCAGGCCCAAGTGTTAAAGAACAGACCATTTTGATTACGGAGGCCCAAGATCATATGAAGAAAATGCCTTTATTCAAAATGGCATAACTCGATCTGAGACACTCGATTTCAAGCCAATGACTAGGTTATTCGAATCTTGGAACAGGGAAGTATTGTGTAAAAATAAGTCTTTTATTGATGCGGCCCAGTGTTGATGAAAGACCATTTTTGTTCTATGGAGGCCCATAGATCTATATTAGGAAAAGGCCTTGTTTTAAAAAATGGCATAACTCGGTCTGAGAAACTCCGTTTCAGGAGCATTTACCAGCCGATTCGAAGTTTGGAACGAGAAGTATTGTGTTAAATTGTGTCACTTGATAATATAGGGCCAAGTGTTGAAGAACGTGCCATTTTGTTTATGGTGGCGTAAGAACTTATGATGAAAAGGAGTTTATATAAAATGGCGTACCTTGGGCTCAGATACTCTGTTTTAGGCCTATGACCAGCTAATTCGAAGCTTGGAACGATGAAGTATTGTGTAAAATTGTGTCACTTATTGATGCAGACCCAAATGTTGAAGAACAGACCATTTTGATTATAGAGGCCAAGTTTTTATAAAGAAAAGGCCTTTAGTCAAAAATGGAAATAAATTCGGTTCTCAAACTTAGTTTCAGGCCATGTCCATGCGATTTGAAGCTTGGAACGAAGAAGTATTGTGTAAAATTTTGTCACTTATTGATGTAGGCACAGGTGTTAAAGAACAGCCCATTTGGTTTATGGAGGCCCAAGATCGTATAAAGAAAAGGCCTTTATTCAAAATGGCATAACACAGTCTCACAAACTCAGTTTCAGGCCCCTGACTAGCCAATTCAAAGCTTGAAACGAGGAAGTGTTGTGTAAAAATATGTTACTTATTAATGCAGGCCCAAGTGCTAAAGAACATACCATTTTGATTATGGAGGCCTAAGATCATATGAAGAAAAGGCCTTTATTTAAAATGGCATAACTCGGTTTGAGACATTCGATTTTAGGCCAATGACTAGCCGATTCGAATCTTGGAACGGGGAAGTATTGTGTAAAAATGTGTCGCTTATTGATGCAGGCCCAAGTGTTGAAGAAAATACCATTTTGTTTATGGAGGCCCAAGATTGTATGAAGAAAAGGCCTTTATTCAAAATGGCATAACTCGGTCTTACAGATTCGGTTTTAGGCTGATGACCAGCCGATTTGAAGCTTGGAATGAAGAAGTATTGTGTAAAAATGTGTCACTAATTGATGTAGGCACAGGTGTTGAAGAATAGACCATTTTTTTATGGAGGCCCAAGATCGTATGAAGAAAAGGCCTTTATTCAAAATGGCATAACTCGGTCTCACAGACTCGGTTTTAGGCCCCTGACCTGCCAATTCGAAGCTTGGAATAAGGAAGTATTATGTAAAATTGTGTCACTTATTAATGCATGCCTAAGTGTTGAAGAACATACCATTTTGATTATGTAGGCATAAGATTATATGAACAAAAGGCGTTTATTCAAAATGGCATAACTCGGTCTGAAAGACTCGATTTCAGGCCCATGACTAGCCTATTCGAATCTTGGAACGGGGAAGTATTGTGTAAAAATATGTCTCTTATGTTGAAGGGCCACAGTTTTGAAGACATTGTCAACTTTTGTTTATGGAGGCCTAATATCGTATGAAGAAAAGGCATTTATTCAAAATGGCATAACTTGGTCTCACAGACTCGGTTTCAGGTCCCTGACTAGCCGATTCGAAGCTTGAAACGAGGAAGTATTGTGTAAAATTATGTCACTTATTAATGCAGGCCCAAGTGTTGAAGAACAGACCATTTTGTTTATAGAGGCCCAAGATCGCATAAAGCAAAAGCCTTTATTAAAAATGGCATAACTCGGTCTTACATACTTGGTTTCAGGCCCCTGACCAGCCGATTTGAAGCTTGGATCGAGGAGTATTGTGTAAAAAATGTGTAAACATATTGATGCAGGGCCTAAGTGTGGAGAACAGACCATTTTGATTATGGAGGCCCAAGATCATATGAAGAAAAGGCCTTTATTCAAATGGCATAACTCGGTCTGAGAGACTCGATTTCAGGCCCTTGACTAGCCTATTTGAATCTTCGAATGGGGAAGTATTGTGTAAAAAGGTGTCGCTTATTGATGCAGGCCCAAGTTTTGAAGAACAAACCATTTTGTTTATAGAGGCCCAAGATCGTATGAAGAAAAGGTCTTTTTTTAAATGGCATAACTCGGTCTCAAAACTCCGTTTCAGGACATGACAGCAATTCAAAAGTTTGAATAAGAGGTATTATGTTAAGTACAGTCACATGAATAAATATAGCGGAACAGTGTTGAAGACAGGCCATTTTGTTTTTATACACATTTTTATTACACGTGAGTAAGATACTTGTAAAAAAAGGCATTTATATAAAATGGCGTAAGTTGGGCTCGCATACACCGTTTCTTAGCATGACCAGCCAATTTGACAGCTTGAACGAGGAAGTATGTGAGTAAAATTGTGGCACTTATTGATGCAGGCCAAATGTTGAAGACAGGGCGTTTTTGATTATGGAGGCCCAAGATCATATAAAGAAAAGGCCTTATTTAAAAGATGCATACTCGGTCTCTAAAACTCGGTTTCAGGCCCATGACCAGCGATTCGAAGCTTGGAACGAAGAAGTATTGTGTAAAAATGTGTCACTTATTGATGTAGGCCCAGGTGTTGAAGAACAGACCATTTTGTTTATGGAGGCCCAAGATCGTATAAAGAAAAGGCCTTTATTCAAAATGGCATAATCTGTCTCACAAAACTCAGTTTCAGGCCCCTGACCAGCCTATTCGAAGCTTGGAACGAGGAAGTATTGTGTAAAAATGTGTTACTTATTAATGTGGCCCAGGTGTTAAAGAACAGACTATTTTGATTATGGAGGCCTAAGATCATATAAAGAAAAGGACTTTAATCAAAATGGCATTAGTCGGTCTGAGACACTCGATTTCAGGCCAATGACTAGCCGATTTGAATCTTGGAACGGGGAAGTATTGTGTAAAAATGTGTTGCTTATTAATGCAGGCCCAAGTGTTAAAGAAAATACCATTTTGTTATGAGGAAGATCTATGAAAGAAAGGCCTTTATTCAAAATGGCATAACTCGGTCTCACAGACTCAGTTTTAGGCCCCTGGCCTGCCGATTCAAAGCTTGGAATGAGGAAGTATTGTGTAAAATTGTGTCACTTATTAATGCAGGCCCAAGTGTTGAAGAACATACCATTTTGAATATGTAGGCACAAGATTATATGAAGAAAATGCCTTTATTCAAAATGGCATAACTCGGTCTGAGAGACTCGATTTCAGGCCCATGACTAGCCTATTCGAATCTTGGAACGAGAAAGTATTGTGTAAAAATGTGTCACTTATTGATGCAGGAGCAAGTATGGAAGAACAGACCATTTTGATTATGGAGGCCCAAGATCATATGAGGAAAAGGCCTTTATTCAAAATGGCATAACTCGGTCTCAGAGACTCAGTTTCAGGCCCATGACTAGCCGATTCGAAGCTTAGAATAGAGAACTATTGTGTAAAAATTTGTCACTTATTGATGCATGCCCAAATGTTAAAAAACAGACCATTTTGATTATGGAGGCCCAATATCATATGAAGAAAAGGCTTTTATTCAAAATGTCATAACTCGGTCTCACAAACTCGGTTTTAGGCCCCTGACCAGCCGATTTGAAGCTTGGAATGAGGAAGAATTGTGTAAAAATGTGTTACTTATTAATGCAGGACCAAGTGTTAAAGAACAAACCATTTTGATTATGGAGGCCTAAGATCATATTAAGAAAAAACCTTTATTCAAAATGGCATAACTCGGTATGAGACACTCGATTTCAGGCCAATGACTAGCCGATTCGAATCTTAGAACGGGGAACTATTATGTAAAAGTGTGTCGCTTATTGATGCAGGCCCAAGTGTTGAAGAAAATACCATTTTGTTTATGGTGGGCCACATAAAAACCGTACTGAAAAAGGCATTTATTCAAATGGATAATCACGGTCTCACAGGAACTCGGTTTCAAGCCATGACCTGCGATTTGAAGCTTAGAACGAAGAAGTATTGTGTAAAAATGTGTTACTTATTAATGTAGGACCAAGTGTTGAAGAACAGACCATTTTATTTATAAAGGCCCAAGATCGTATGAAGAAAAAGCCT
Source organism: Tanacetum coccineum (assembly GCA_026074375.1). Lineage (NCBI taxonomy): Eukaryota > Viridiplantae > Streptophyta > Magnoliopsida > Asterales > Asteraceae > Tanacetum > Tanacetum coccineum. The sequence continues at coordinate 40,253 of BQNB010014660.1, read as the reverse complement.
TTATTTAAAATGGCATAACTCGGTCTCACAGACTCGGTTTTAGGCCCCCGACCTGACGATTCAAAGCTTGGAACGAGGAAGTATTGTGTAAAATTGTGTCACAGATTGATGTAAGCCCAAGTGTTGAAGAACATACCATTTAGATTATGTAGGCACAAGATTATATGAAGAAAAGGAATTTATTCAAAATGGCATAACTTGGTCTGAGAGACTCGATTTCAGGCCCATGACTAGCCTATTCAAATCTTGGAACCGGGAAATGTTTTGTGTAAAAATGTAACTCTTATTGATGTTGGCCCAAGTGTTGAAGAACATACCATTTTGTTTACGGAGGCCTAAGATCGTATGAAGAAAAGGCCTTTTTCAAAATGGCATAACTCGGTCTCACAGACTTGGTCTCAGGCCCATGACCGGCCAATTCGAAGCTTGGAATGAAGAAGTATTGTGTAAAAATGTGTCACTTATTGATGCAGGCACAAGTGTTGAAGAACAGACCATTTTGATTATGAAGGCCCAAGCTCAGATGAAGAAAAGGCCTTTATTTAAAATGGCATAACTCGGTATGAGAGACTCGATTTCAGGCCAATGACTAGCCGATTCAAATCTTGGAACACGGAAGTATTGTGTAAATATGTGTCGCTTATTGATGCAGGCCCAAGTGTTGAAGAAAATACCATTTTTTTATGAAGGCCCAAGATCGTATGAAGAAAAGGTCTTTATTCAAAATGGCATAACTCGGTCTTTCAAACTCAGTTTCTGGCCCCTGACCAGCCGATTCGAAGCTTGGAACGAGGAAGCATTGTGTAAAAATGTGTTACTTATTAATGCAGGCCCAAGTATTAAAGAACAGACCATTTTGATTATGGAGGCCCAAGATCATATGAAGAAAAGACCTTTATTCAAAATGGCATAACTCGGTCTGAAAATGTGTTGCTTATTGATGTGAAAATGTGTCGCTTATTGGAACGGGGAAGTATTATGTGAAAATGTGTCGCTTATTGATGCAGGCCCAAGTGTTGAAGAAAAATCCATTTTGTTTATAGAGGCCCAAGATCGTATGAAGAAAAGGCCTTTATTCAAAATGGCATAACTCGGTCTCATAGATTCGGTTTCAGGCACATGACCAGCCGATTCGAAGCTTGGAACGATAAAGTATTGCGTAAAAATGTGTCACTTATTGATATAGCCCAGTTGTTGTACGAACAGACCATTTTGTTTATGGAGGCCCAAGATCGTATGAAGAAAAAGCCTTTATTCAAAATGGCATAACTCGGTCTCATAGACTCGGTTTTAGGCCCCTGACCTGCTGATTCAAAGCTTGAAACGAGGAAGTATTGTGTAACATTGGTTCACAAATTGATGCAGGCCCCTGTGTTGAAGAACATACCATTTTGATTATGTAGGCACAAGATTATATGAAGAGAAAGGCCTTTATTCAAAATGGCATAACTCGGTCTGAGAGACTCGATTTCAGGCCCATGACTAGCCTATTCGAATCTTGGAACAGGGAAGTATTGTGTAAAAATGTGTCTCTTCTTGATGCAGGCCCAAGTGTTGATGAACAGACCATTTTGTTTATGGAGGCCCAAGATCGTATGAAGAAAATACCTTTTTTCAAAATGGCATAACTCGGTCTTACAGACTAGGTCTCAAGCCCATGACCAGCCAATTCAAAGCTTGGAACGAAGAAGTATTGTGTAAAAATGTGTCACTTATTGATGCAGGCAGGCAACTGCGCCGTAACTACAGCCTACTCAAATGAAAACGTGTGATCAATCTTTTCATTTTATCAAATTAAATTTTTTGGAGGAATGTGTTTATGTCACATCAAAGGATATATGTTTAATATTTTTAAAAGTTTATCGATACCCCTAAAGTGATGTAAATACTCTTTTTAAGTTTTTGTATTTTTTTTATTTTGTCTTTTTTATAATACTGTGAAACGGAATGAGGATCAAAAAAAAATATAAAAGTTTGCAAAAATGATACCAAATAAACATTTTATTTTGTCTTTCCTGTTTACATTCAACACGGTTTTTTATCAGTTTTTGTAAACACTTTTTGACCTTTAATACATTTGACTTGTTAAACTTTATATTTTTTTTCGCATTTTCCGTGACATAATTTTAGATATAAAAAAATTATAAAAATAAAATAAAAAATTCAAAAAACATTAACGGGTAGAAATGGCTTTTAGGATTGCGGCCTTGCGGGGGAGGTGGGATGGGGTGGAAGAGTTTGTTTTGAAAGGGCTGGCTTGAGGGTCGGGTGGGATCCTTTTGGCGGTGCCGTTTGGAGGCGAATTGTGGTGTACTGAGAGTCGGTATATTAGGTTTGTTGTGGGGTCTTAGAGAAGTTTGTGGGGGTGATGCAGCGCTCGTAGGTTGGGTATCATCCGTTTGTGAGGCGTATGTCTTGGGATCTTTTTTTGTGTGTCAAAGCCAAACAACTCATTACAACTAGAGGTGTCATAAAAGCTGACTCGACTCGAACCCGAAACCCGAATATGACTATTCGGGTCGGGTCAATCGGGTTCAAAATTATATTCGGGTCAATCGGGTTGACCCGATTGACCAGAAATATAAACAAGGTCGGGTATCGGGTTTTATATATTTATCTACTCGGGTTTGGGTCAACCCGAATGACCCGAGTTTGATTTTTTTTTAATAACTCTATCTACTCCCTCTTTTTATTAACAAGCCCATGTGAATATATTTACATAAATTACTTATATACAAATGAAAGCATGCAACTGCAACAATTGAAAGCATGCAACTGTTAGCAAAGTACCAAAGTTGCATTTTTGTTGCATTCGTCAAATGAAAACATGCAACTGCAACAAATTACTATCACCTTTGTTTTGCCCTTTTGAACTTCAAACTAACAAAATTATAATATTTTGCTTTTCTAAAAAAAAAAAACATAATAACATTTTTTTTTTTTTAAAAATTGGGCAGAACCGACCCAAAATGACCAGAGTTCTAAAACAAGGACGGGTTCGGGTAGGATTTTATAAGTCATGGACCGAAGTTGACAGACACCGAATGACCCGAACCCGCGACCCGACGATTCCAGGACCCACTATTTACATCGATTCAGGATGTTATTAGTAGTTTAGACTGGGTACGCTTTTTATCATTTTGTTTTATAATACAAGAGATAAAAATTATTACTTTTTTTTATCATTTTATGATTTGTATTTTGTATTTTTTATATTTTTTCATTTGTAGTCTTTTAATATTGTTTGTCTTGTCAAACTTTAAAAAAAATCATGTTCGATGTTGTCGGGTTTAGTCCGAGTGAGAACGGCAGTAGGGGTGGCAATTGTTTACCCGACACGAAACCCGACCTGAAACCGACACAAAAATTAACAGGTTTGTTATTGTTGAGTCTAAATAGATTTCGGGTCGGTTTTGGGTCAACCCATCTAACCTGTTTATTAAACAGGTCAGGTTCGGGTTGGGAATAAATTAATCGAGTCGACCCGCAAACCCGTTTAAGATTTTTTTTCTTAAATTAAGAATTATAATTATTTTATCTATATGGGTTTACTAGTATATGGGTCGACACACATACTAATTTAACCTATTTAACCCGTGTAATGTTTCAACTTTTGTATATAAAACGGCCAAATAAGTCAACCTAGACCCGGATATGTAGATGTGCACAATGGGCTATGGAACAGGGCCCATCATATTGCAAGGGCACCATAAAATTAATACATATGTGTAAGGCTTCAGTTTGTACGAAGTTTATTACAACATTTGTTATTGCCTATATTCGTTTCTTCTCATTCTTCTTTGTCTCGGTTCTTACCTATATAAATAAAAGTTAACCCTCTCTTTTTATATTGTCAAACATCAAAGCTCTATTCTTTATCGCAAATCGCAAGACTTCTTCAGACACATACTACACATCTTCTACCTCTCCTTCCCAGTACTCTGCTCCTTGTATTGTGTTTTCGTTTCTACATGCCTTTGTTTTGTCCATCAGTATCACTAAAAACACGATGTAGGTTCATTCACCGATACTCATAAAGCAAAACTGAATTTCAAACGTGCGGATCTTGCAACCAAATCTCTGTGATCCGCATCTTCCTCTTCTACTACGATCTAATCATATATCCCACCTCACATACATTTGAAAAACATCTCACATTAAACACAGACGCCTCTCAACCCGCACATGTGCATATATGTGAGAACTAGCAACACAGGTTAACATGTCCAGTGACGCTATCCTCACAGCCAATATAAAGCGGCTTCCCCTCTAAGTCTAAGTGCGTCACACATAGCCATGAACCTACCCCAACTATAATTCTGATTACTTATATTTTGTATTTGTTGATGACACACACGCGTGGTATGTACCTCAGCCACATTTATATCTTCTTTGAATTTTGAGGGACATAGTGTCTTGTATTGATGTTCTAGGATATGCTAGCTAGTAATCTCTAGTAGATCTGGTGTGGTTTGTTTCCATGTCATCTCTCGAGCTACACGTCTTAGAGAATAAAAAGAGAAGAGGGAGAGCACATTTTCAGAAGTCTATACTAAATGACCAAGAGCCTGTAGATAGATAGAGCACTAAAAGTGCCATCGCGATGACTTTGTTATTCGATTGTGGATCGTTTGTGTCGAATGGATCAGTGCCCGTACGCCAGAGAGACCAGACTGTAATGGATATGACAACGTCTGGACGAGAAGGGATGGGGAGGTGACTGCTATGCATGATCTTGAAGTGATTGAAGAAGATGAATGATTTCAACACACCGAAAAAACACACAAGAGAGAATAACTCCATTAATTAGTTTTCCTGCAATCTTTTCGATCAGAAACACTCAAGTTTCCGTGATTTTTCAGGCAAGTATGTCAGGTCCGGCTGTACAACAGCTTTGAACGTTGTACCCTGGGAAATAGACGGCGAATCTGTTTTAAGGGAAGCGTGTCCAACACGTGTCTCGTTCCATGACCTTTTACTGATTTATTTATTTATCATTCATAGTGTCTGTCTTCTGCCTCTACCCCATTCCGTCTGTTATATTTTCTGTTATTTATTTCGGTTAATTATTTGTTAATTGTAATCTAATTTTGTTATAATAAAAAGTGTACATGTTTCCCTACACATAAAACCAAAGTAGACCAGATTTATTATATTTAGCCTAATATTGCCCCTTCTGATAATCTAGTTACTCACCCAAGACCAAAATAGATCCTTCTAGTTGGAACAAATTGATGATGAGCTGTAACTTATCTTTTAACCTTGTTTTATTTGATATAAAGAAGGAGCTACAAACAACACCTGCAGTCTCTGTAACCAATCACATCACACTTGTGACGGACATTGCTGTCCAAAACAAGGATAGAAACGAGGAAGGTAACAGATTTATTGAAGCATGACATTGATTTCAACACTATTATTAAATCCTAAAGAAGACAATAATAAAGAATAATGGATATATGTTCTTAAATCGATTTCAGAAGAGATCAGAAACTTAAACTTTTATTGCACATATGAGTTTAACTTCTTTTTTATCACTTTGTAAGCACTAAGGAAGTTTATAAACAGATTTTAGTGACCTTCCATCATGAGTATCACCTCCATATAATTCCATCTTTGAATTCCCTTTTTTCAAAATAACTTTCGATTCCTTCACCAGTAAAATATACTTTTTCTTTACTTATCACTAAGAGTGGTGAGCCACTATACCGTTTCAAATCACATCAATCAAAATTACACTTCTTTTAATATCGCAGTGCACATATTATTCCTCAAAGATAATTAAACACATGTGGATGTCGCTCAAATGCCTTATGAATCTTCTGTGGCAATCCTAAATACTTTCTTAGTATCAAAGTATGAATCTTTTTTCCATTTCATATAAACAAGGCCTTTGCTAGTTCCTTCATATTCAATCGAGAACAAGCTCCTATGGACTTTTTTGGAGCTTGAAACTCAAATGATGAATGAAAAGAACATGGTGTAGTATAATCAAAATGATATTCTTTTGCAAGAATTGCAACTTCTCTAATCTTGTGTGACACATAAAAGAGACTCTTGCAATCACGATGTTCCACACCACATAGAACTTTAACGAGCACCTCTTGAGGTAAGTCTTCAAGTCTCGAGTTTCCCATTGCTTGTTTGTTTACCGAATCCATAGTAATAAACTTTTTACTTTTTTTGGTGAAGAAAGTATTAGAATAATATTTATTTTGGTGAAATAAACTTTTTGGCGAGGATAGTAATAAAAAATATTAATCCCGTGAACCTCCTTATATACAACATTTTATGCTTTATTTTAATGACACCTTAATTATACAGCTCATATAATAATAACTAGCAAAGGCGTTACGTGTATAATTTAGAAACGTATGATCAAAGCTTTTGAGTTATGTGGACAAACCAAAAAAATGCCACTAAGATGTTTTTATCGTAAATACTTAAAACAAATCTAAATCGGTTCATTAATATAGTTACCATATGCTTTAAGTTATATTTACTTGCAAACTTGCATTTTTGTACGGTTCTCCCTCGATCAGGCGTCAACGTAGTCGGTTACAATAGGAATCACATATAACGTCCCTGCATTCAAGTTTATACCTCCGCACGAATTCTTCCGTAGATTCCCCATCTCTCTGCCTGATGTTGTGGATTTCGACCGGGTCTTTAATGCATTTCTTGTGCTGGAGGTAGTTTTCTAAAAATGCTTTTTTTAAGTCATCATAACTGTCAATTGTTTCTTTGGGAAGATCATCAAACCATACTCTGGCATTTCCAGTAAGTGTGGAATTGAACATGTGACACCATGTTGGCATTGCCCATCGTTCCGTCTTGACAGCGGACTGGAAAATCTTTAAGTGATCTTCTGGGTCTTCGCTTCTGTCATATGTCTTAATGTGACTAGGCATTCGGGTCTTTGGGAAGTCAAAGTAGCGGATCCGAGGAGTGAAAGGATCTATTTCTTCGCATACCTATGGTTGGGATAGATCTTCCTCAATGCTCGACTTTTGCCTTTTTAATTTTGACTTCCAATGACCTCCCGCGCTGCCTTCACTTTCTGACAACTACTCTGTTCTTCTTGAGGATGCTCTCTTGGTATAACGCCTCTTAAGCGGACTCTGTTGCTCTCGAATGAGAGCTTTGGTGGCAACTTTCAGTGTCCCTGCGGCTACTGTGGTGTGACTAACGCCTTGAGTCGTCTGAGTGCACGGATACACTCTTCCCCTTGTCTTCGAGCCTGTGGAACACACCTTTTTCCAACCTTTTGAACACTACTTTTCTTTCTGGACCCTTTTTCTTAGGTGATTCGGGGCGGTCACGCCTTGGCTCAGGACTTCCAGATCTGCTGCGGACATGTCTTGGTCCGAGCCTTTCCTTGAGACCCCTTCTTTTGATTGGTGTTCCTGACTCAGAATGACGTGAGGTTTCCTCAAAATTGAGACGGCTTTTACTGCTTTAAGTTTTTCTTGTTGTACCTTCTCCAGGTGTACTTTCTCAGCTATGATTGGCAGAATCTGATGGTAGTTCCTGTCGTAATATTCCGGCAGGGCGTCATCAGAAATAAGCCTGCCCGGATCTTGCAGAACTGGCTCTTTCCCTAGCGTATTCCTCACGACAGACGTGGGCTGGCTAAGGGGAGTTTGTTCGTTAGTGCTCATGACGAGTGTTTTAGAAAATGCGGTTGTATTCGCGGTCCCACGGATGGCGTTAACTTGTTAGTACAAAATATGCAATGGGTTAAAAAGGTGGATATGGGAGGTTGTTGGGCCAGGCCCAAGGATAAGATCTTGTACTAAATCAAGTAATGAAATGATTCCCTGCACTATGAAAGGTAAACCGTTAGTCTTACCAAGGGGACGGACCTTACGATTGGACTCCGGCGTAAGAGTAAGTAAACATATTTGGCGGAAAATGTCAGAGTATATGTGTGTGTAATATGGTCAGAAAATCATACCTTGTAGGGTGTCAGAGTACCCCTTTTAATTGGTGAGCCAAATATTAGGTTTTCCTAATATTTTGCTCATTTCTGTTAGTGGGCCGAAGTGGGACCCTTGCCGGGCAAGGATCCGCTTATAATCGTGTCTTGCGGACTTGGGCTTTCCTTACAGACTTCCGCTTGTTCTGCGGAAGCGTCCTATAAAGCTTTTCGTCCGTCTTGCTGTCTCCGGACCATAGCCAGTTGGTCTGGGCTTAGTTTTGGTCCATTGTGTTTTGCGATTGTTTTGTTGGGCTTGGGCCCATGTACAACTTACTTAGTCCAGGCCCGAAGGCCAAAAAACATCGTTAACAAACTTCTACAGAGTATTACGAAAAAATACAAAACTAGCTAAGCAAAAGTATTAGGCTAAGTAACTAGCTCGTAACTATATGTGATTTCTACTGTAACCGACTACGTTGACGCCTGATCGAGGGAGAACCGTAGAAAAATGCAAGTTTGCAAGTAAATATAACTTAAAGCATATGGTAACTATATTAATGAACCAATTTACATTTGTTTTAAGTATTTACGATAAAAACATCTTAGTGGCATTTTTTTGGTTTGTCCACATAACTAAAAAGCTTTGATCATACGTTTCTAAATTATACACGTAACGCCTTTGCTAGTTATTATTATATGAGCTGTATAATTAAGGTGTCATTAAAATAAAGCATAAAATGTTGTATATAAGGAGGTTCACGGGATTCATATTTTTTATTACTATCCTCGCCAAAAAGTTTATTTCACCAAAATAAATATTATTCTAATACTTTCTTCACCAAAAAAAGTAAAAAGTTTATTACTATGGATTCGGTAAACAAACAAGCAATGGGAAACTCGAGACTTAAAGACTTACCTCAAGAGGTGCTCGTTAAAGTTCTATGTTGTGTGGAACATCGTGATTGCAAGAGTCTCTTTTATGTGTCACACAAGATTAGAGAAGTTGCAATTCTTGCAAAAGAATATAATTTTGATTATACTACACCACGTTCTTTTCATTCATCATTTGAGTTTCAAGCTCCAAAAAAATCCATAGGAGCTTGTTCTCGATTGAATAGGAAGGAACTAGCAAAGGCCTTGTTTACATGAAATGGAAAAAAGATTCATACTTTGATACAATTGACTCAATCCACTACTCGTTAAAACTCAAACCCATAATTGCCCTCAAGAACTGTATCATTGCCTCACCACAAGGTTGCATACCAATCTCTACGATGTATCCAAAAAAGGTTTACAATTTGATATACCCTTTAGGCTGCAAGGTTTCTTAGAATGTACCCGTCTGTTTTTCAAGAGTTTATGGGACCCCAAAATAATTTGCCTTGGTTTAGGTTAACCCCAAAGACTGGTGAAGTTTGTGCTTATGAGTGTTGAGAATTGGTTTCCTTTGAAGGTGATAAAAGGTATGTTGTGGTACTTGGGGTTGCCGGATGATTATTTGCGAGGGGGTTTAGGTGAGTGTTTTGAGGTTGTAGAAATAGGTGATGGGTTGAAGGGGTTAACTGTTGTGAAAAGTGAAAAGATTTTGTCTGTGATTCAGAAGAATATGTTGAGGAGTAGAGTTTATAGTGGTGGAGAAATGGAGGTGATTTCGATTCTGTTGTATCTGTCTAAAGGATTAAGGTTGAGGAAGAAAATTTTAGATTGGTCGGATGGTTTTCAGAAACTTCCGTATGTTTCACCGTATGAAAAATGGCCGGATCTATACCCAGATAGTGATGTGGCTGAAAAAAGGGTTGTTGTTTATTTGTTGAACATGCGGTTGAGAGGAAGAGGGTTCTGTGTTTAAGAAAGTATTTGGGATTGCCACAGAAGGTTCATAAGGCGTTTGAGCGACATCCACATGTGTTTTAATTATCTTTGAGGAATAATATGTGCACTGCGATATTAAAAGAAGCGTATTTTGATGAAACGGCTATAGAGGCTCACCCTCTTGCTGAAGTAAAGAAAAAGTATATTTTACTGGTGAAGGAATCGAAAGTTATTTTGAAAAAAGGGAATTCAAAGATGGAATTAGATGGAGGTGATACTCATGATGGAAGGTCACTAAAATCTGTTTATAAACTTCCTTAGTGCTTACAAAGTTATAAAAAATAAGTTAAACTCATATGTGCAATAAAAGTTCAAGTTTCTGATCTGTTCTGAAATCGATTTAAGAACATATATCCATTATTCTTTAGGATTTAATAACAGTTTTGAAATCAATTTCATGCTTCAATAAATCTGTTACCTTCCTCGTTTCTATCCTTGTTTTGGACAGCAATGTCCGTCACAAGTGCGATGTGATTGGTTACAGAGACTACAGGTGTTGTTTGTAGCTCCTTCTTTATATCAAATAAAACAAGGTTAAAAGATAAGTTACGGTTCATCATCGATCTGTTCCAACTAGAAGGATATATTTTGGTCTTGGGTGAGTAACTAGATTACCAGAAGGGGCAATATTGCGCTAAATATAATAAATCTGGTCTACTTTGGTTTTATGTTAATCTTTTGGGTATGTTTAGTCAAACAGATATCTAAACAGGCGAAATCAGCTAATAGTAAAATAAGTGTGCAAGAATTTGCAGGTCAAAACGGGTCACATTAAGCTGGTCTTGATCCGATAGCACTTTTTTTTCTCTTTTTTATGATCCTCAAAAATTTGCAATGTTGTATGCATTATGACTGCAAAATCTGTTTTACAGTTGCAAATTATGTATTGGTTTGGCACAAACTCTGTAATGCTATCTAATTCTACATGCAAATTTGATTCACAAATCAATGCTAAAATCGAGTTATGGTAATGATTCCTTAAATTTGTATAGAAGATTCAGTATTGTACTTATATCGCAAAATCGAGAGATTTTTTAACATTGATTCAAATTTTTTTTATACACTTTGGATTATAATCACATTAAAATGAGTTTTAAGCTTTTAAAACTTGAATCAAAGTTAAAAATCTATCATTTTTGAAAACTTTCTCAATCTTCTCAAAATAAAAAACTTCTCAATCGATCCGGATTCTATATATATATATATATATATATATATATATACTAGCTACGTAACCCGCCCGACGGGCGGGTTTGCTTTTGGAATTTTTTTGATAAGAGGTGCGTGTGTGTGTGTGTTTGGCCTAATTATTCAGATTGTGGAGTCCAATTGGTACGTATCCTATAAACATTGTCTCAAGAAACCAAATTTGTTTCAAATATGGTGACTCGCAGAAGTGGTGTAGATATCTAAACCACAAGTGAAAAATTAATTCACCAAAAATAATGTTAAGATATATATCTTTTTAAAATATATTAAACAAAAGTTATTATGATTGTAGTGTGATTAATATTAAGAAGAAACTAACATGTACACTGTTATAACATATGACCTGATGCCAAATCCTAAGCTGATGTACCCATGTTAGGTTATATCTCTTATTTGTGTCTTCAAGATAACCATCTAGGCTCTCATTACAACCATACTCATTAACAATAATACATTGATATAAAAACATACCTTTATCTTTTCTGAATCAAATTCTTCATCACCCTTAGCTTCTACTTCATAATATTAAAAAAAATTGATAATATATATACATATATATAATTTTCATTAATACAAAACAGCCAAGAAGTTACAAAATAAAAAATTGAATACATGGATATAAAAACATACCTTCATCTTCTCTGAATCAGATTGTACATCACCATCAGCTTATGCGTGTCCTGTCTCATTCATATATATGGGAGTCATCAATCCAACAATGGCCTGATCTTGAATGCCTAGTCAAGCATGTGCATACCTAAAAAAAGATCGAACCATAATTGCAATTAGGTTAGCAGAAGAAGATACATACCTTTTTTACGTACTTCATTAGGATCTTCATTACGATCTTCAAACTGGTACTAATTCTGTAAAATTATGAATGATATTAGGGTTTGTGGTGATGAAGACAATGTAGGATTTAATGAATATTGCATATATATGATATATACACGTTTCTTTTGAGATGAGAATATATAAGTGAGAAAGATATATATAAAATCTTTTCTAAATTTATCTCAAAAGATCCATGTCGACATGTGTATAATTATGGAGTACATTCATAAATTTAGAGTATATCTTCACTATATATAGACTTAATTACATATAAAATATACAATAGACTTTTGTAAAAAAAGATCGAACCATAATTGCAATTAGGTTTGGAGAAAAAGATACATACCTTTTTTACGTGGTTCATTAGGATCTTCATTACGATTTTCAAACTACTAATGATTCTGCAAAATTATGAATGATAATAGGGTTTGTGGTGATGAAGACAATGCAGGATTTGAATGAATATTTCATATATATGATATATATACATTTCTTTTGAGATGAGAAGATAAAAGTGATAAAGATATATATAAAATCTTTTCTAAATTTATCTCAAAAGATCCATGTCGACATGTGTATAATTATGGAGTACATTCATAAATTTAGAGTATATCTTCACTATATAGGCTTAATTACATATAAAATATATAATAGACTTTTGAATGCTGTATATTTATGAATACAGTAGGATATTCTCTATGTTTATGATAAATATGAAAGTTCCTTAAATATATTTTTGAAAAATCAAAAGATATCAAGTATCCATAACTTTATGTAAGTTGTTTATTTATGATATTTTCTATATTTAGAGTCTAACTTGTTTAAAATTACATAAAATAAATATGAATACATTAGGATATGTATGAACTTATTTATGAATACAGTAGGATATTCTTTATATTTATGATAAATACAAAAGTTTCTTAAATATATTTTTTTTAAATCAAAAGATATCAAATATCCATAACTTTATGTAGCTTATTTTTAGACTAAATAAATTTTAAAAAACAAAAATTTTAAAAAAAAATTATTTATGTGCCATGTCATCATTGAGTCATCAACTATGTGGCAACTCCTATTAAATCCAGTCATAGTTAGCCCCCCCCGTATATATATATATATATATATATATATATATATATATATATATATATATATATATATCATGATCAAAATCGCAATAATTCTTTAAAAGGTTAAGTGTAATGTTGCCTCTTTTTATGCGTGAAGGGGGTATCATAATGTTGTAAGGTAATTACGGGAACAAGAGGACCACACGTGATGCAAATTTAGGGGAAGAAGGTGGTGGAGACCAGAGGGGCAAATTTTTTGTGTGAGGTACACATGTATTTAAGTGTGTTATAGTCAACAATAAAATATGTGATAAATTCATTACGAGTAAACATGCGTGGCGTATGAGAATGCGCTGATGGAATACCACCAACCAACTACGTTCCATTCTATGGATGCCAACTTATTTGTATTGAAAATTTGTTAAATCATGAAGGGGGCAAACTTTAGCTCACATTTTATTTTTAACTTCGTTTGCGTAAGTATGTTCGAACTTTTGTCTACTTCTTTTCTTACCAAAGCCACATTTATACGTCCCTTTACTAACGTTTAAAACATGTGTGGAGCTGATTTGGCTCCTAAGGATCATGTTGAGTCTTGATTTCTTATAGTTAAAATGCAATGGCCACTCTACCTCAACTCTTATAACGATGTTTTAAATAATGTGGACGTGAGGATGAATGTGGGTGTTTGGCTCTATGGGTATTCAAGAGGAGGAACAAGAGGCGGGAAATGCTACGGCTAGCAAGCATAGATCGTCGTGATAACTTACAGTCTACTAGGATTTACAAAATGAATCTTTGAGATCAGTCATCAGTGTGTTCCTGGTGATTCTAAAAGATAAAATTGCTCACATCTTACCAATACTTAGAAACTACAACTGCTGAATCATGTATTTACAGAAGAGAGTCAACTAATCAGGTACACATACAAGCATCTGTTGATCCTTGATATCTTGTTGATCACTGAACAAGTTGCTTCCTTATGAAGCTCAAACATGCAGATGGGTCCAACCATGAATAAGGCCTCACCCATCTAGCAGCTTCTGAAATGCTACTCAGTGATTAAAACGGGATACGTCATAAGGTTAGAAGAAGCATGTGGTATATATCATTAATGCAAACCGCACACTTCTGTTGGGAAAATGCCCTCAGGATGTACTCAAATGTGTGTAAAAATACTTTTCATTTTGCGAGAAAACTAGTTAATAATGCCGTGCCCCCAATCGAATTAATTATCTTATTTTGTTTCACAAATGTCAACAAGAAGTTTTGAAAACCCGTGCTTCGCTGCGGCGAATTTTGTTTAATTTTTTTCGTGTAAGATATGTTTTTTTTTCTTTTTCTTAAATATCAGAACCACCATGACTTCAAAACCATTGCCGAGCGATGCCGAAGAGACATTGTCTCGAACATTAAGGTCGATGTGCGGAAGATTGGTGTTTGCAGCGTAAATACATGCATATTTATAAAGATTAGATTTATCATTGTGTTACAAAACATTAGTAAGTTTAACAGATAGATTCGTCCAAAGACTCGTGAAAGACACTACATTTTTGTGTCTGTCTATGTTGGCTTGACTAAAGCTAGAAGGCAAACTTGAGTTAGCTTATTCCTATGTCGTATTAAATATTTCAACCATGTTTTGGATTTTGGTCCTCTTCAATATGCAAGGCCATTTATTCATGTCTTTTGCCCCTTGGACAAATATAACAAAGTTGAAAAATGGTATCTATCAAATTTTAATCTCACAAACTCATATTAACTGAGATTATAAACATAGTAGTGGTTGTGACTTCAAATCATCATATATATTAATATAATACAGATACATAGTTTACTGCTTGGAGCGAGGTACATAATGCAACCAAATTACATAGAGTTACTAAGGATTTGAAGACAGCTACAACCCAGGGGCAAAAGCCCAAGCATTTTTATCGTCGTCCATAAGTTTTGTTGCTTCCATACACCAAAGCTGTTGGTACAATCTGCAAAACAGGTAGTGACTCAACGTTAGGGAAACATCACAAACAAAAACAACCCATATCGTAGAGTGTTATACTTTTGCATTCGCATCCTCGTAAAACAATTCTTATTATGTCAAAAGTCACGTAATATATTGGAGGCAGCAAGAAAAGTGTGTTGAGTTAAGAGTCAAAACCGAGTATATGCTAAATGGCTATTTTTAATGCGGCCCGAAGGAGGTCAGAATGAGTTAGATTTACCAATGGTCATTCTTACCTATTATCGAAGCCTTTGGTCCATATGGTTTAGAATAATTACCCCTAATCCTAACAAAAGCATTCCTACGGGTCTGAGTGAACGTGTAAGAACATTTTAGATAGCAGTCGTGAATCACCAAACTAACTAAAGACTAAAAAGCAGGCCACAAAAAATATATATACATACAGAGCAATAAAAATCAAACAAATTACAGAAACTAATACCACTACAATCAAAGTAAAGTTCACAATCGTGCTCTAGATACCCCCTCGCCCCAGCTTGTACTTTAACTTGGTCCCTACCAATTTCACCACCACATCAATTTAATCAATCACTCTATGATGATAAGCACCCAAAATACTAAACTTTAACACCAATATGTATTATTGCATACTTTTTCATAAACAGCATAATGAAGTCAATTATGCTTCAAATAACAAAACTTGAACTTTTGAATGCAATAATGATAGTAAGTAAAACATGTTTTCTAAACTATATACCATAATCATATATGTGTCAGTACTCACAATATGTCTCTAATTGAGTAACTGCATAATTCGCTTGTAAATTGAGTAACTGCATAACTCACACCCTATGCTCGGCCTGAATCCTCGCAGCTTGTCTTGCCTTGGTCATCTCCATTTCAGCCGTTTCCTTTCTTACCATAGGTTCTGCGAACTGTCTTAAACTCTCCACTTCCTTTCTCACTTGGTTTCAAGATTTAGTGTCATTGATTTAGTGTTATTGATTTTGGTGTAAGATTTAGTGTTAGTGTTATTGATTTACACTTTTAAGACCCATCATACCCTATTAAAAAACAAACCCACCATAATGTCGATATTGATTCCTTTGCTTGTTTTTCAACCTTTCTTAATCATTAAACGGCAAATCGTTTCAACCTTTTTTATCCGTCTTATCGAACTAAATTATACATGAGTTTTCAACGTAAAAATATACGACTACAAAAAGTTTAGAAGAATGTGCTAATAACGACGCGTCGTTTGGGCTGGTAATGGGTTAAAATAAGAGGATCATGCTGATCCAGAGGCGTTTTTGCCAGTTTCGTTATTCAATTTCGAAAGGGTAAATGCATACACATGCTAAAAGAATGTAGTGAGACTGAAATTTGTGAGACGAAACCTGAAATCAAGGCCTCAGAATAATAACCAACTTCCCATTCTTTTTGTAGAGATCGTTTTAGCTCATCTAGGATAGTTTTACAGATAATACTGAACACGCAGCGGAATAATTAGACTTTACCTCGAAAAATTTATATCAATGTTTAAAAACTGAATATTGTTAATATGATCTTTTTAGCGGCTTTCATAGGTAAAGGATTTGAACCACACCGACTTTGCCTAACCACGACTACCACATTCTAGTTGGCGATAGACTAAAACTGTTTTACCCTTACTGTTAGTTGTGGGACTTGGGATCTGAATGTAAAGTGAGCCGGCCTATTTTTAGGGATGACAAGATCTATAGCAATATTAATAGGCCCTAAGTCCTTAACAAGACTCAAAGATTATCCGCGTATGGGGTCCTTACCCCCTCAACCCAGCGAGTGAACCCACTAAAAACACCCAATGAACTTTGCTTAATCAGTTAGATTTTAAAAAAACTTTAAACAAAACCTAACGCTACAAAATGACATTGACTTCACTTCCTTGAAACTCTAAAATGTTTATTAGGTGTACAAATAATTGTCATCTATAGTTCCTACTACTTTTCAATAAGCCAAACTTGTATCAAAGAGCTTATTTTAACAGGCAACTAAAATTACCAATAAAAGGATTTTTTTTTTCTTATATATATTTGATAAGCAAATACTGAAACCATACCAATTGAAACATAAACAAAAAATCAACTGGTGTAAATAAGAATCAAAACTTTTAAGCAATTAGATAACGATACCCAAATATTGTAAACACAACTCCTTTTCCGCTTTGGCATCTTTCCAGCTTATCATCTTTCATATTTCCTGTTCAAAAGAATAAACCCATGATCAACAAACCCTCATAATCTCAAATACTCAACTCAATTTTTGTAAAAAAAAATATAAATAATCAAACAAAAAAGATTCAATCTTTATAATATAAAAAAGGTATTTAAACTTTAGATAAGAGAAGATTAACAACCCAAACACAAAATTTTATCCTTCCCAAACGCAATACATTTTGAACCTTTGAGCAGGTTATTTGTCGCGGTTGATGATGATTCAATTTGATGTGTGTGTAGGAAATGTTGATTCAGAGTGTAGGATGTGGATATTTTTAGTTGTGGAATGGAGATTAAGGAAAGACAGTATCACTCAGCAAGAGAACGATAATGTGTCATCAGGAAGTGTTTAACAATAATATAGTTTTTCTTATGTGCTTATCCATTCAAGTGGCTATAAAAAATTAGATAAGTGAATTGTTTAATATAGGTTACTGTTTATTAGAAATTAAAATTGTATTACAGAGAAGCTGTGTAAGGAAACCGTATAACAAATGTTAGTTTGCATAATTTTGAAAAACTTCTCTTGTATTGAAAGTCTAAGTTTATTATAAAAATCAGTATAAAATATATGTAAAACAACAATTTTAGTAAAAATAAAATGTGAACAAATTCCTTCAGAATGTTAACATAAAGAAAAATATTTACGGTCAAAGTTTATGAAAAAAGAATTCAAAAAATCAAAAATGGACACTTAATATGGGACGGAGGGAGTATATAAAACGGGTCTCCTCGTGAGTCATAATTCTGTGTTGAATATTCTGGAAGTCTACGCTATATGGCTTACGTCGAACGAGGTAAGTATGATTATCAATCCCTAATTAATTTTCAATTCTTTCTTTCGATTATAAAACTGATTCACTGATTTTTGAATTATGTGATCTTATTTTCTAATCAAATTTAACCTATTGGTCCTGGCTGATAAGTTAGATAATCATCTATTTATAATTGATGAATCTCAAGGTTGTCTGTTTATCATTGATGGTTGTATATTTCCTCAATCCTCGTACTTTGCATCATGTTAAAATTTGTTCTTAAGCCGTGTATTGATTATCTCGCATTCTTCCTGAATTTTCATGGTTAGGCTGTGACAATGTGAGATACAACTTTGGTTCTAAGTATGGTTTTGAATTGGTTTAGAGTTTGTGTCTCTACTCTGCATTGTTTGAAACAACAAGTCTAACATAATTAGTATTCGGTAAACGTTAGCAATTGATGGTGATTATTTATGTCTATTCTCAGGTGTTGTGAAAACTAAGCGGTCCTTATGGAGACTGAGAACTGTCACTGATTTCTTTTGGTCTATAATCAATTTCTTTCAAGTGTTCTTCATGACTATGTTTTCGGTAAATATTGAATCCTCATCTTTTTTCCTTTCATAACTAGAATTAATGTCTTTTTTCATATAACAGTCGCCGTCCCTCAATTTTGTAGATAGAGAAATCTGATAATTACAAGAAAAGCTCCGGTAGCAGCAAGAAATGGGGTGGTGGAGGTCCCGGAGGCGGCCCATATGGTGGTGGGCCACGCGGACCTCCACGTGGGCTAGACAACGTCAGAGGGATAGATCACAGTAAGTTGACGATTTCGTTTTTCTGCAGGTTTTACTATAACATCATATGATGTTAATAATATAATTTGATATTTCTACAGGTTCTCTTCCAGCTTGTGGATCTTGCTGCGGAGGCTAAAGACAATAGTCTATACCAAATTGTATGCCATCTTCTCTAATGCTATGTTTAAACCTGCCAGATGTTAAACATTATGTAGTCCATCTGTTCTGCTTATGTGACATATATACATAGCTCGTATCATGTTTTGTTCTCGGTTGTAATGCGTAGTCTCAAACAATTATATGTTTTAAGTAAATGCCACAATTTCAACCCAATGGTAGTTAAAATTGATTTGGGTTGTACTTTACTGATAAGAGATAATGTTTTTGACAAAAGGAGCTAGTCTTGTATGTTCCAGGTTCTCTTGGGTAGTAAACAATCAACTCCCCGACCTTATAACCTTAGCTTTAAAAGCTTTAGTAGTCCTCAACTCCTCATCATCTCTGCAGACCATATGCCTGCCAATTTTTACCTCTGCACCAATGTTGCAAAAATCGCTAGGCGGTAGCTAGGCGGTCGACCACCTTCGAGCTCGGAATCCGCCTAGGCGCCGGCGGATTGACATTTTATATATATTTATTATTATTTTTACAATTTTTAATATTTAATTGATATATAAACTATAGACTTTGTATATTTTTTAATAATTTTATTAATGTTTTTATTATTTTTAATTATATATGTTATGCATATGTTGCAAAAATAATATTATGTGTTATTTTGATGTGTGATTTTGGTTTATTTTCATAAAAGCCCAATGAGTTATTAATAGGCCCATTCAAGAAAAATCTTTTAATTATTAGGTTAAAGTGTTAAAAACCCAGCCGCACTTCCTGTTACACATTCTCTTTCTACATTCACCTCTTTCACCTACCTTTTCAACTTTATCTCTATTTTTGTTTGTAACAACCACCGCTTTTTAAAATTGAAACACAATCAAGAAAAAAGAATCACCAAAACTTGGCCGATTTTTTGACCCGCCTAGCCCGATTTGAACCGCCTAGGCGGGATGTTGACCGCCTTTTGACCAAAACGCCTAATTTGGCCGATTTGCCATAAATCGGGGCGGTCTATGCCCGACTAGCGCCTAGGCGGCCGCCTAGACCGCTTTTTACAACACTGCTCTGCACACTCTTCATCGAATCATTGTAAGATATGTGAATTGAATTTACTCATTAATTAGCAGTTTGTATAGGGGACATATGTGTGTAATGGATCGAACAAATATCTGTAGTTCAAGTTGAGAAAGACGATTTTGTACTACAGATCAATTGTGGAGGTTAAAACAACCAACACAAGGAATGGCATTAAGTTCGCACTATATTTCATAATACTTCATTTTTTTTTTAACGGCAACTATTATAAAACTAGCAAGAAGCTAGGGAAAATTACAGGGAAATTAAGTGGGGGCTTTTGAGCCATTCCACCCAAGAAAATTTACTCTTACATCGACTATGACACCAATTAAAAGAATGCAAAACAATATCATCAAATATCGTCGAACGCCTCGGAGGACGGTCCTCGAAGACGCAATGATTCCTAAATCTCCAAATAGACCACCAAGCAACGTAAAACACATCTTCCAAAAAGTCCTTATTCTTAGATGCTAATCGAAGCGAAAGGAACCAAGTTTGCCATTCCAGAAATGACGACCATTCTTGGGGGTCCAAATTCCACCAGCGACAAACACGCCTCAACACACACTGGGCTAAATCACAACGAAATAAGATATGCTTAATGTCTTCGTCAAAGTCATGACAGATCGGACAGTTCGAGGACACAAGATCAACTCCACGATGCTCCAGATTAGACCTGGTCGGCAAACAATCTCTACGAGCACGCCAAACAAAGATGTTAACTTTAATGGGTACAAGTTTCACCCATTTAAATTTAAGATCCATTTAAATTAAACTGCATTCCAAATTACTGATTACCAACATAACAAAATGAGGCACGTGTCATTTGTTTTAGTAGAAGTTAATGTGGTATTTCAGCCACATTTCATTGTACTTAAACCTTCTGTGATTAATATATACTTTACCTGAGTAACACTTTAAAAAAAAAAACTACATTTCAAACAAGTAATCCATATTATTATTTCTTGCGGAAATCCTCACGCGTGTATGACTCTCGAACATACGAGTCTGCGATTTTCTCGAACCCTCCAAGAAAGTTGTTACCATTTGGTCCCCATGCTCTTGTGCCACTTTGTCCTGCTGCCGTGCCACTATGTCCTGCTGCCGTGCCACTTTGTCCTGCTGCTGCCGCCTTCTTTTTCCAGTATCTTGCTACCTAAACATGATATATAACCAAATTCCCATCTTACATAAATGCAAAAAGTAATTGCTCTTTTCCCCATCATTATGCTTTAACATATTGTACAACTCACTTTTTTTTGGATTTCATTACTAAAAAACATCAAACAACTTGTACGACTATGTTTGGATGTTGGTTGTGGTGCCGGTCACTAGGGGCCGGCATGCAGAAAGTCGACATCTCTGAAGTATGAGTTGGAAACATTTGGTAATGGATATTTTGGGCCAAAACCACCCATTTTTTGAGCAATAACCATTCAAAACAATACTTTGAAACAGAAAAATCATGTATAAGCCAACATAATAGACAACATACTGTAATCAAAGGTAGATACATACCAACCATGAGACAAGCTTAAACAATACCCACAGACTAACCAAAGGTAACACAATCTTTTCCATGTTTTTCTTTTCTATGTTTTGTTTTTTCACAAGCACTTGTTGTAATTTGTAATGTTGTATGATACGGACTACTCGTAGTTATATAGTGATCAAGCATTTGGTTATTATGTCACATTGAGGAGTCTTTTCAACTTCTTATTTTGTTACTTCCCAAGGTGGGAGCAACATGATAATTAGTCGCATGGAGGATATTAATCCGTTCTTGAAAATATGAGAGATCTTTTGTTAGACACCAGGTATGGTGGAGTTGTGTTCAAGTCGAACAAAAAAGTGTTGTCACGTCAACATCTTTTTACATAGCACTAGAATACCCCATAACATAAAAAACACACATCTATTCATAACATCACACTAGAATACCTCATAACATAAAAAACACACATCTATTCATAACATCACATTTTTTATGCCGTCGTGTACCTCAATTTTTGTTTTTTCATTTATTTAAATAAAATAGTACATTATTAAAATAACGTTTAAATTTGATTAATAAAACATTATTAAGTACATTAAATAAAAAATAAAAAAAATAAATATATATTAAATTAAAAAAAAGACAAAAATAAATACAACATCAAATTAAAAACTAAGGGGGTGTTTGGGATTGCGGTTGTACATAGATTATTTGATTATTGCGTTTTGAAAACGCAGATAATCAATTATTAATGTTTGGCAAACAAACTTTAATAATCAATTATCTGCGTTATAGGGGTTTCAAAATGGCGTTTTGTAGCAGATACTCACCCCTTGCTTTTTGGAAACGTGATTCTCTTCTTTTTCTTTGATTACCATAATGCCCTCATTAATTATTTTGTTTGCTTGTGTGGCTTGCTTTGTCTTTTCATTTTCATGTGTTTTAAGTTTTGTCCTTTTCATATCTATTTTGGTAATTCTATTAGTTAAGTTTATAAATAATATGTTTTGTCAAACACTCAAAAAACTGATTATCTGATTATTGCGATATCAAATAGTATAATCAAATCCAAACACTATATTTCATAATCACGTTTTGTAACAACTGATTATTTGATTATTCATTTTCAAAACGCATAATCTATTTTAAATAAGCAATCCCAAACACCCCCTAAATTGTTTTACCCGAATTGCGTCTTTCATCTCCTCGATCTTTGCTGCGTCCGCCGGATTCATCCTAATCGTGTCAAAGCAAGCAACTTCAAGTCCTCGTTTCTTTTTTGAGCGTAGGAAACTTCAACTCTCGTTGCGGTCTCTCGCTCCATTCATTTCAACTTTGACGTCGGGTCTATAGCCATTTTTTGTTTCATCAAATCTGTGGATTGCTTTTTTGTTGATACAGAAGTGGCGGATGAGTTTGAAGAACGTTGACTTTTAGACGGTCGTGGAGCGCCGGATGGATGAGGGATAGGATCATCTCCAAAAAGTGCGGGTTCACCATCCAAATCGATTGGCCGTCCTCCGTTTCTTCTTGCTTGAGTGAAGTCAGGATTTTTCCATTTGTGTTTGTCTCTAAAAAAAAGCCCAGCGCTTTTGTGAGCAAATTCTCGGTTCCGCTCTTCGTTGGGGAAAGTGGGACTCTTGAGAAATTTGGGATTCATGGGAAAATTGAGGTTTGTAGAGTTGTTGTTGAGTAGAAATTTTGGTTGTTGTGGCCATAATTGAAATTGATCGGGCGTAAAGTTAATAAACGGGTTGACAAATGAGTTTTGGGTTTGATGAAAGTTGTCGTGTATAAGGGAGGTTGGTTGCGTGGTTTGGATGGGGATGAGGTTTGCGGATGATGGTGTGCTTGGATTAGAAGATGATGACGAATTGGGAATTTGCCTGTTTGGCATTTGGTTTTGCGGGTCGTTGAACAAGTTGTTAACCCGTTGATTTGGTTCCGTCTTAGAGAAGTATTGAGATAGAAGTGAAGATGAAATGTTGTGTAAAAAATGAATGTGTTGGGGTATTTATAAGATTTTTTATGGTAAAAATTTGTAAAAAAAGGGTGTTTATTGCAATCATATATGATTCGTTATACGAATCATATATGATTTTCGCAATTCGTGACTGAAACAAAATTGAAAAAAAGTTCGTTAGAATCACAAATCATATATGATTTCATGAAATCATATATGATTCGTTATACGAATCATATATGATTCGTTATACGAATCATATATGATTTTCGCAATTCGTGTTTGAAAAAAAAAATTAAAAAAATGTTCCTCGAAAGTATATCGTGTCACCCGTCTACTGAAAGATAAAAAAATACTCGTCGCGATGGTGTATTTTTTGTCGTGTGACGATTTACCGTTTGTAAGATATTTTATTTTTAAAAAAGAGGTGGAAAGTGAGTTTTTTTTATTTTTGATGAAAAAATGAGTGGCTAGGATTGGTTCATTGGATCTATGACAAATAATGGGTCTATGTTGATCTTAACTCATTGAACTGAACATGTCTAAGAGCACTAGGTGGAGGGTCTTAAGTTATTGCGTCATCCAGCGTTACATCAATTTTTTTCATTTCATCTCACTTGCACACACACCTCTCCATAAAAAGACTTTTTTTTTCACTTTTGAAACGTACAATTTTATTTTATTTTCTATTTTTCTCAAAACATCTATTTTTCATTCATTTAAATAAAAATGAAAATTACGATACCAAAATCTAAAAAAAACTACAATACTACAAAAGAACAATTTTTTTTAAACTACAATACGATAATTAAAAAAAACAATACGACTACTATTTTTGTTCGCGTTTATATATTTGCGTATTTCTCGCGTTTATATATTTGACGTATTTCTTTCTTTTGCATCTCGTTGATTTCGGCATTATCCGCCGACAACCTAACGGTGCTAGTGCTAAAAAATCCCAATTCTTCAAACATGATTATTATCCGGTCTCCTTCGTCACATCGTGATTGGGTGGCTTCCTATTTTAGTTTAAATTCATTTTTGCATGGTATCCCCAAAACCTTGCGTGTTACTCTTTATGGTGCCTAACACGCTCTCGGATTTTGTTTTTCTAGTCGCACGTGCTTTTCCGAAGGGACATGGTCCCGAATCATCTCCAATAGCTAGGCATGTCTAGTGGGATCAACCGGATCAGCGGGTTCGGCCATATCCCACTTGGAGTGTTGTCTTAAGATAACACATGCCCCGTCTTGAGTAAACACTATTTTTTTATGCTCGTCTATTATGCTCTCCTACACCGGTTTAAAATATCAATGTTTTCACCACTTCTACTCATACATTTTAAACGTTTGTAAATACCTGTGGAAAACTAGAAGGGGGAGTGGGTTTGAATAGTTTACCGCTTTTTAATTTAGTGTATTGTTTGTTTATAAAAACTTAGATACGATTTTATGTGATCTCAATGCACACACAATATGAACAATTTAACTAAGTAAATGAATGATAACAAGATAAATAAATATGCAAGACAAGAGATAAGAGTTAGAAAGATCAAACCACAATACAAGGATTTATAGTGGTTCGGTAACGAAGCTCCTCTTCGCCCTACTCCCAACTCGAGAGTTCTCTTTACTATGTCAACAAACTCTCTTTAGGCGGAGAAAACCGTACACAAGTAACTTACACCAATTTTCAACACTAAGCCAAATGTCAAGTTCTAATCTTAGCTAGAACAAATCTAGCACACACTTTGTATTTTGAGGACTAAAATACTAACCGCACTAACACAAGATCACTTCACCTATGCACTAACACGATCACCCTAATCTAATTATTCTTTCTATGATCACCACAATCTAACTATACTCTCTATGATCAACACGATCTAACTATTACACACAATTACACAAGATGCATGAATGATTTACAAATTATGACACAATCGTAACTACGTTACGAGAACACAAACTAAGCTATAAT
This sequence comes from Tanacetum coccineum, assembly GCA_026074375.1. Lineage (NCBI taxonomy): Eukaryota > Viridiplantae > Streptophyta > Magnoliopsida > Asterales > Asteraceae > Tanacetum > Tanacetum coccineum. The sequence continues at coordinate 14,939 of BQNB010014660.1, read as the reverse complement.
ACTTCGTAACTTGATAGTAGGAAGTATTCTTCTCTTGCACTTGAAGATCTAATGTTGAATCACTTGGAAACAAATACTTAGAATTAAATGATCAAAGGAATGAAGTGAATGTAAACTGATTTTAGAACAGAAAGAATATGTGTGCATAAGGTGAAAAATCAGTTGGGAACAGTTTGTTATTTATAGGCAAAGCTGAGAGCGTTTTTTGTCTGCCCGACCCCCTTAGCTCCTATGTCGGCCCCCTTATCACTAAGAGGGTCGCTCTTACCTTTAAGGGGGCCGCCCATAGCTAAACGCTCCCATTTTTGTCTTTTCCAGGGGAGGTATTTCCTAGATTAAATATATCCGTTTTTAGGTGGAAAATTTGAATTCAAAACATTTATTTTGAATAAAACATTTCTAATAAATACAAAAATGTTTTGTATAAGTTATAAGAATGTTTGTTACATTTTATAAAAATTGTGAGGTTGAATATAAATTTCTTTGATCATAAAATGCATTAAGCATTTATTTATTCATATCTTTAAGTTATTAAATTTCAAAATGAAAATTTACAACTAATTACTTGTTTATGTTTAATTTTACATTGACCATTTTTACATTTTATGATTATCAAAACGTAGAGAGGTCGAAAAATATTAATAACGTTTTTAGGCATTATTTCTATCAACAATCTCCCCCTTTTTGATGATTACAAAATCTAAACTCATTAAATGTAAAATTATTTTTAAACCAGTATTTAGTGAGTTTTATTTTTATTTCTCCCCTTTTTTGTAGAATTAAAAAGGCTTCGTCGATGAATACGAGTAAAATTGACGGAATGAATGCTCTCCCTTGATGTGTACTCCCCCTCGTTCGAGGGCACCAAGGAATCGAGCTATGAAAACTTTACTACAAAACCAAGTTAGAGAAACAAAACCAATATTTCTAACATATAGCAATGTCATGAAAAATATTTAGACATGGTGACAATAAATTTGTGTTAGCCAACTATCACAAATATCAATCAATTAAACTCAACTATGTATTCATATAGGAAACAACTAATTTACTAATTGCATATTTAAAAACATAGAATAAAAGTCCATTATTCAACATAAAACTTGTGTGTACCACACAATCATACAACTAGCATGCATTAAAAGATAATATTATGCTTTAGGCATAATAATACATCCTACATGAATAAAACTACAAAAGTCATAATTTTCCTAGGTTGCCATAGGACTTGCTTGCAAAAGGTTGGCTTCAAAATAATTTGAAACATGAGTGACTAAACATAAAGTATGTTTAGTTTGGAGAAATTAATGGTGGTGGTGGTTGTGAAAGCATGTGTTGTATATAAGAGAACATGTATTGAAGTTCTTCGCTTAAGCCAAGGACGAGTCTACGGTTGTGGATACAACACAAGCATGTTGCTCCATGTGCTTCAAGTAGGTTCCATGAAATAGGATGACCAAAGAGAGGTGGTCAATGCATTGAAGATGATGGACTATTGAATTAGATGTCAAGTAGTGTTATTGGTGAAAGAGTGAGAGTAATGTCCCTGGGTTCACTTCCTTGTGTTGGAGGTGGTGGAGGTACTCTTGGAGGAGGTGAAATTGGTGAGTTTAAGTTGGAATTGGTTGATGGAGATGTGGAAGAAGTAGGTGATTTATGTTTGGAAGCAATAGATGATGAAGAAGTGCCCCTAGTGGATGGTGTCTTTGAAGGTGCATTTGGTGCACTTGGTGATGAGAGTTGGTGTTTGGGTGATGAGGTTTTAGTGTCATCTTGAGTTAGGTCAACAAACAATTGTTTTGGTGGAAAAATGGTGATCATTGGTCTTTTGGATGGTTTAGAAGTAGAAGCTTTAGTGGATGCCATAGAGGTAGTGGAGGTCGATGATGAATGAAGAAGATGATGGATTTGAAATGGAAAATTAGAAGCAATTTATTTGGAGAAAGTGGTTTAGAAGTAGTATGAATTTTAGTTAGTGCAAGCATTTTCAAATGATGTTCGTGTTTCCTAGGTAAGGATAGCTGAGCCTAAGTAAAGGAGAGTCAAAAAGTAGAAAGAAATAGTAAAACTCGTGAGCACGTAGGCCTGCCCCCTTATCTATGGTGCCGACCCCCTTATTGATAAGGGGACCGTCCTTATGAGCTAAAGGGGTCGCCCATCTGACGTTTTCCAGACAGCCCACACTTTGAAAATTTCTAAAAATTTTGTGAGAGAAGTTGTGTTTGGTGAACAATTTGCAGCAAGTCCTATGTAGTGTATGCATGTGACCCAATATATATATATATATATATTTTAAAATATATATTATTATAATATATTGTAAGTATATATATATATGTATGCATGAACCAAGTATACATGCATGAAACAATTAAAAATACATAAATCAAAGATGCATAATTATGTCATTATAAGCATACTATTAAGGCATAGTGATTAGAGGTCCTAGATAAACTAAGAAGGTTCTAGTTCTTTCGATCAAATCGGGTTAACAACACACAAACTAATAAAAATCTAGTTCTCATAATAGAGTCTTAAGTAAATTAATTAAACAAGTTAAGACATGCAACATCTTCATTTCTTCTTCTTTCCAAAGACTCCTTTGATAGCTTTTCCGAATAACTTGAAACCGCCTCTTATTTCCTCATGCATTTGTTGTTGGTGATTAAGTAAAATAGTTTGTCGCTCGAATAAAAGAATGTCACTTTGTTGCGAAGACGTAGGAATGATGTATGTTTGGTGAGTTAGTGGTTGAAGAGAGTTGAGGTAAGAGTTAGGAGACAGAGTGCTAGCTCGAGAAGTCCCTTCATTGTAATCATCATCTTCTTGATGAGATGATGAACCAAAATGATGAGTAGATTAAAAAGAGATGGAATGACGGGCCTTTTGGATGCCACCGTCACTTCGAGGTCTACGAGTTTGTTTAAGAGCTAGAGGATGCATAACTCGGTCAACGACATTTATAAAAGCCGTTGCTCCAAATGAGGGTAGTGTTCATGACATACGAAAGAGACGTGTCAAAACATACCATAAGAAGGTGGGCTTTTGGAGTGGCTTTAGCACTTTCGATTCGTTTGACAAAGAAATAGGCTAGATTATATTGTTGCTCGGCTAGAATACAATATAATATATATGAAAGACAAGCCGAGAGGTGGTCTCGGTGACCTTCGAGATTGAGCATATTTTCACGAATAAGTTTCTCCCAACACTTCAAGTCTTCTCTAACGTCCTTAGTAAGGACTTGATTAGGTGTGAGAGTGACAACTTTGTTTTTGATGGTATGATTTGAATCAACACGTTCAAATCTAAGAAATTGATGAATTTCATCAGGAGTAGGGAGATCGGTATAGTATGGTCCTTAAGTCTCTTGGAAAAATGCAAGAGAAGAAAGATCCCATTCATTTGTGAAGACGGCTTGACCATTGTATGGAATTTTGAGAATTTGGCCGAATTATGCGAGAGAGAGTGATGAATTCGTTTTGAATCATGAAAGAGATTATGATGTGACCGGAGTCCTCTCTTTGAAGAGTGAATTAACTATAGAAGTCCAGAACAAAACGAGGAACAATTGGCACATTGATTTGGTAGAGACAATTGAGATGGACATTGGAAAAACAACGATCAATGTAATGAGATGTGTAGTAAAGTTGATCAACAACTCTACCTTCGTGAATGCATCGATCTTCGATAAGTTTGTAGAAGTTTGCGATAATGGGAGAAATGCCGAATGTTTCGGACACTTTGGGAATGTATGATTTAGTGAGAGGAATATCGCAACAATTGCTCGAGGCATATTTATCACCTAAACAAGACAACAACAAAATAAAATATTACCGTAAATATAATAAAAAGTTTTGGGGGGGGGGTTGGGGTGGGGGGTGGAGTTGGTGGAGGAAGATATATGGGGGGGGGGGGTTGGGGGGGTGTGGGTTAGAAGGGGGGTGGGGTATGTGGAGTTTGGGGGGGGTGGGGTGGGGGGGGGGTGGTGGTGGGGGTAGATTGGGTTGAGAGGATTGTGGGGTGGGGAATGTTGTTGGTGGGGGGTGGGTGTGGCGTAAGTGTGGGATTTGAGTTGGCAAGTGTTGGGTGTTTTGGGGGGGGGGGGGTGGGTTGGGGGGTGTTGGGGGGGGTGGGGGGGGGTGGTGGGGGGGGGGTTATGTGGTGGGGGGGTTATGGGGGGTTTGTTGGGGGTGGGGTAAGTGGTAATGGTGGGGTTTAGTGTGGGAATTTAAAAATGTGGTTGGGGGGTAGTTTTGGATGATTTGTGTGGGGGGGTGTTGAGGGTAGGTAGTTGATTGGGTGTATGGGGGGTGGGGGGTTGGTTTTTTGGTAGTTGGTGTGGGAGTAGGTGTTATTAGTGAAGTGGTGGGGGGAATTAGAGAAAGGTTGGGGTTAGAGTAGGTTTGTGTGTTGGGGGGGGGGGGGGGGGGGGGGGGGGGGGGGGGGGGGGGGGGAGGGGGGGGGGGTGGGGGGGGGGGGGTGAGGCCAAACTTTTCCTAATTTAATTTGACTTAATCTAGAGTGTCGAAAAGTATATATTGAATTATATATTTTGACACCTAATATAAGTTTATCAAGTGTTTTTATGCTTAATAGAAGTAGAGTATGATTATTTAGACTCTAGAATTAAGTTCTAGAAAATAATCCAAACGCCCCTTTATTAAGGAAAGACTTGACCAAGAGCGTCGAATGATATACATTAAATTGTTATTTCGACAAATAATATGAGTTCATCTTAACAATAGTGGAATGATGGTTATTTTGACTCTAGACCATAATTTTAGACGATAATTCAAACGCCCCTTTATTTTTGAAATTTTACTAAAAGTATCAAAATATATATGAATTATATATATTGACAACTAATACAAGTTTATCATGTGTTTATATACATAACAAAATGGAGTGATGATCATTTCGACTCTAGACTGCGATCCTAGGAAGTGATCCAAACACTCCTTTATTTTTGTATAATTTGACCAAAGATGTCGAAACATGTATATTGAATTATATATGTTTTGACAATAGATATGTGTTCATTTTAACATGTTTTTTTAGCATGAAACAACATTGTATAAATTCATGTTTTGAATTTTTTTTATAAAAAATTTCGACATTAAAAAAATTTGTGAATCAATTCTATTGCAAATTCAAATTCCTACTTTTAAGGGAATCATGATAGTTATAAATTACTTAATCCTAATCACAAAAGAATAAAAAGACACAACAAGAAAAATTAAAAATGCCCAATTTTGATTAAGAACAAAATTGGATGAAATCAAAAGAAAAAAGTATGAACAATCTTACAATAGATGTTGTTAATCGAGTTGTTGGTGTTTGCCCCTTGCCAAATTTGATCGATTATGGGTTTGGAGATTGAATTATGGTAGTTTTGTGTGTGTTCGTCACAGCAGCAGCAGGAAGGGGTAGGGCAATTTTGTGAGTGTTTGGTTTTGTGTTTAACACTGAAAGAGGGTGTTTGGCGAAATTAAATGGCCGACCCACTTAGTGATAAGGGGTCCACCCTCCATTACACGACCGATCCCCTTAGAGCTAAGGGGGCCGCCTATCTGACAACCAAATTTTATTGGATGTTTGATTTTAACTAGTTTTTATTAGTATACAATTTTTAAAATACGACGAAAGATACCAGTAATATTATTTTAGATAATCTAGTTCTCTAGAAATAACGTTGGTGTTATATAAGAGGTTTTACTCAGCATGTTTAATTAACTTTTCGTTAATTAAATTGGCTTTAATTATTTCGAATGAAATATTTAAGTTGTCGAGATTTTAGAACGAGAAAAGGTTTAGAGAAGGTTGACGGAATTTGGTTGACATTTTAATTGACCTTTTGTCAATAAAAAGAAATACTTTGATTATTTCCGATGAGATAACCAAGTTGTCAAGCCGAGAGGAAATTTGACGGAGCTTAAGTGACGTTTTCAATTAACCATTCGTCAATATGAAATTTTATTATTTCGGATGAAATAATTAACTTGTCACGATTTAGAGTGTTTTTGTGAAGAAAGAGATGATGAATAAGGAAGTAAGATGAAGTCAATGCTTGATAAGGCGGTTCCTATAGATGTCGTTCTTTGTAGACATGAAGACGAGGCGGAATTTTTAGACGATGGGAGTTTGTCTCATCCATAGGTTTTGATGTCATGCCTTTCCGGCGCTTGTATATAATGAGAAACTAATCCTACTTCTATTTTGATTATTACCCACCAACTCACCTTCCTTCTCCTACGCGAGTTCACTACATGTGGACATAGAAGATTTCCATTTTATAGAGGTGTGTAGTGAATTCTAAATTGACTACGGGAGAACAAAGTTCATCATGAACAATTTCTTCCTATTTATTTAATTCTAGGTAACCAATCTAATGATATTTTTAGTTACCATACTTATTTTCTCAAGCTTAATTCTTATTCTATTAAGTATAATCCTTTTGTTTAGCAAGTATTACTTTTAGCATATTGACACATATTGATTTAACACTTAGCACATAATCTAAATTCTAAATAATTTAGAAAGAAGTCATACCTTAGCCTATGATGTACTTGCTTCAATAACGTATGAGAACAGTATCACATCCTTTGTAAGTAGACACTATCTTTTGATAACTCATCATGAGTAAAGAGCATACATAATCTTCAATTCAATTGTCGAGAACCAAAAACTATCTCTAAGCGTATCTACTTAAGTATAAGAATTTAAGAGAAAAGTTCATTTGCATACTAGTTTCTCCTCACATACCAAGGGACAAATCTCCACCATCCAATTGAGTTTAATCAATGATGGGGATTAATCTAAGATTTAATTATATTTAATGGATAAGATTAAACCTTAAAAAAGATCCACCACCCCTTCTTACTTTTGTGTTTTTTAATTAAAACACACTTTCACCCTTATTTCCAAAAATTACATATCGCAAAAACCGCAAAACGTTAAGATACATAAATTACACCATCGTGACGAGCATTAAATTATCTTTCAATAGAGGGGCACTTTCATATACTTTCGACAAACTTTTTTTTGTATTTTTTTGTTTTTTCTCGGTGTAGTATTTTGTTTGATATATCACGTGTGATATTACACTAATCTGTAAGTTAGAACACTTCACATGCTTTCGTAAAACGGGTATAAATATTTGTGTGGAACTTCAACTGACTCATCGTTTTTGGCATTGAAAAGTATATATCCTTAGCTTTCCAACCATTTATCATACATAATTTTTGGACCTCCAAATCAAAACAGTTTATTTATAGAAGTTGGTGAATATCAAAGAATTTTATTTTTTATCATCAAACCTACTTAAAGTATCACATGTGATATTACATATTGGTACGTTCGAACACTCAAAATAATGTCATGAAATGAGGTAATTATTTATGTAAAACATTAAATGGTTCATCATGTTTGACATTAAAAAATAAACATCTTTACTATTCTAACCATATATCAAACATAATTTATGAAAATTAAATTAAAACATTATTTTCTCACAAAACTATGTTTTAACCCTTTTAATCCTATGTACATAATAAGAAACACTAGCTAACTTTGATCCGGAGGTCGGGGATGGTTAAACAAGAAGTAAGCCATATTATTTAGAGAGAGAAAGGAAAAGATGTGTATGTGTTTTAGAGATAGAGAAAGAACACACTGAATCCTCACCTTATGAGAGAATATAATGAATCCTCACCCCTCCATGGAAGTATGGAGGGGGTATTTATAGGTCAAGACTAGGGAAACTATTCTAACTTAACAATTCTAGTCCCTGCAAGTCTTGCCTAATGATAACTAATGTAATTCCGTATTAGTCAACATATTTTAAGGCTAACAATCTTCCCCCCAATATGTGGACATACAAGTCTAATCCTCTGGAAAGGAAGGATGCAGAGGGTCCTAGTTTGGATGATAGTATGAAAATGAGGAGCATTTGGATGTCGCTAGTTGTGATTCAGAATTCCCTAAGAATGTTAACAATGATTCGGTGTCGCCTTCTAGATCGGGTTTTTGCGAGAGGAGGATGTTCGTTCGGGTGGAAGAGATCTTGTGGACTCCTTTGAAGACGGCGAGATTCGGATGATTCGGTTTGTATAATGATGGGTGTATTAAGGATTGCATGGAACAGAATTTTGAGATGATGCTAGGTGAGATTTTGGAGTTCATTTCTCTAGTCTTGTGGTAATGTTACCACTGGATGACACTGCGGATGTTTCGCCCGTTATTGCTCTGAAAAAGACTCCCATCATTGGCCTACCTCTACACACCCGGGTATGATTTAATCTGCTGTTGAGTCAGGTTCTTCGTGGATTTGATTCTAGTTGGTCCTTAACTAGTGACGAGATAGATTCTGATAAACGTGGAGCTTAATAAAGCCCCAATTGGAACTCTCACGGGGTAGTTCTCTCTGCGCCCTCCGTTTTCTGAACGATTATTTTCCTAGCGATCTTCAGATTTGGAGTTATTATGGCAACGTTAAAGAAGCTATTCTTCTTCATAATGCCTTATCGAGACAAACAAAGGATGCTGGTTAGATCGCTTTTTGGTATGATGCCTCGGGTGTTCGGTTTCGTTCATGGGAGTTAATTCAGTTGGCGCCATGGTGGGATCTTTCTTATTCTAATAGCCTTTGGTTGTTTTGCGAGTTCGTTTCGTTAGAGTTTTTTTGTTCCTTTTCGTTCTTTGTTTGTTGGATCGTTTTTGCGTGTATTTCGTCTGCTAGTTTCTTTCTAGCCCTTTTTTAATAAAATTCCATTTGCCGTTAAAAAAAAAGCGTATCTACTTAAGTATAAGAATTTAAGAGAAAAGTTCATTTGCATACTAGTTTCTCCTCACATACCAAGGGACAAATCTTCACCATCCATTTGAGTTTGATCTAATGATGGGGATTAATCTAAGATTTAATTTTATTTAATGGATAAGATTAAACCTTAAAAAACATCCACCACCCCTTCTTACTTTTGTGTTTTTTAATTAAAACACACTTTCACCCTTATATTTGCAAAAAAAATTACATATCGCAAACCGCAAAACGGTAAGATACTTAAATTTACACCATCGGACGAGCATTAATTATCTTACTAGAGGGGCACTTTCATATACTTTCGACAAACATTTTTTTTGTATTTTTTTGTTTTTTCTCGGTGTAGTATTTTGTTTGATATATCACGTGTGATATTACACTAATCTGTAAGTTAGAACACTTCACATGCTTTCGTAAAACGGGTATAAATATTTGTGTGAAACTTCAACTGACTCATCATTTTTGGCATTGAAAAGTATATATCCTTAGCTTTCCAACCATTTATCATACATAATTTTTGGACCTCCAAATCAAAACAGTTTATTTATAGAAGTTGGTGAATATCAAAGAATTTTATTTTTTATCATCAAACCTACTTGAAGTATCACATGTGATATAACATATTTGTACGTTCGAACACTCAAAATGATGTCATGAAATGAGCGTAAGTATTTATGTAAAACATTAAATGGTTCATCATGTTTGACATTAAAAAATAAACATCTTTACCATTCTAACCATATATCAAACATAATTTGTGAAAATTAAATTAAAACACTATTTTCTCACAAAACTATGTTTTAACCCTTTTAATCCTATGTACATAATAAGAAACACTAGCTAACTTTGATCCGGAGGTCGGGGAGGATTAAACAAGAAGTAAGCCATATTATTTAGGATGAGAAAGGAAAAGACGTGTATGTGTTTTAGAGAGAGAAAGAACATACTGAATCCTTACCTTATGAGAAAATATAATGAATCCTCACCCCTCCATGGAAGTATGGAGGGGGTATTTATAGGTCAAGACTAGGGAAACTATTCTAACTTAACAATTCTAGTCCCTGCAAGTCTTGCCTAATGATAACTAATGTAATTCCGTATTAGTCAACATATTTTAAGGCTAACAATCTTCCCCCCAATATGTGGACATACATAATTACTTACAATGCTTATAACAAGTACAATTACAATAAAATAACGTATTCCAAAGCGCTTCAAAAGCTGAAGATGTCTTTTGAGTTCTCTTGGTCTTAAAACTTGTACTCCAGCTTGGATCTTCTATGTCTTTAATTGTACAGGAACCATTGTAGTATGCATGAGTTGGATTAACTTCTCTCTAATTCATGCATCATGTCTTGAAAAGCTTTCTTCATAGACTCCTTTTTGGCGAAGTTTCTGAATTAGATTCCCCCCAAACCAACATCCCTATTTTGAGCAGATTCCAAAACTTTGATGTAGCTTCAACCATCTTCTATATGTCATTGATGTGCACATCAGAATTTTATAGAAGAAAAACCACACCAAATACTACTGCTACTTGTCATTGGGTCTTGGTGAATATTCGTTCGGGGGTACATGCGAGAAATCA
>BQNB010014659.1:30600-74684 GCA_026074375.1 Tanacetum coccineum | reverse complement strand
GTTAATTGTAACTGTTTTTGGTTGGCCGTTGAATTATTGCATCGATTTGGTGCTTATATGATATTATCATTTTTGATATGCATCCTTGATTGTAACTGTTTCTGTTTTGCCCTTGAATTGGTTGTTAATGAACGTTTAGTATAAGATCGAAACTGTGTGTATGTGGTGATTAGTTTGATCATATGAATTTAGTATCTGTGGTTGATTTGTAAGTTACAAATTTGATATGATCAACAATATTATGTCTGATATTCTTAGGGGGTGTTTGTTTCGGCTTATATGTGGGCTCATGAGCTTATTTCATTTCGGCTTATATTTCATAAACCTCAATTTTCCGGCTTATTTTCACACTTGTGGGCTTATAACTTATATAAGCCCACAAGTCTCAAAATATGCCAGAAAATTAACCAAAAATCACATAAGCTCATAAGCCCACATATAAGCCGAAACAAACACCCCCTTATTAAATTTACTCAGTTTAAACCCCTCATTCTATTCAATTCAATTTAGGCTCTTTCTGGTGGGCCCCTTATTCAAGCTCGTAACTTTGCTGTTATGACTGGAGTTAATGCCGGCATTTCTTGTGTTTTGAAAAGATTAAGAGGAGGCAAGGAAGATGTCCAGTCAAGGTACATCCATACCCATTGCCGGCCTTCTCGTCTTATGTTTATGTCCAAAATTAATTAAGGACTTTATACCCATTGCATTGCAGTATGGCAGCAGCTTTTGGTTCCGGCGCCGTCTTCACTTTGGTTAGCAGTAGCGGGACCGGTATGGCACCTCCTAATCTTGCGGCCAACGCTCTTTCATCTGGCCTTCTTTTTGCACTCATGCAGGGCGGTCTTTTCAAGGTCTACTTCAATTTTCATTCCACTTCATGCTAGCTACTACTGCACATTTCTTTACTTGTATATATCTTTTCCTGCTTGCAGCTTGGGGAGAAATTCTCAAAGCCACCAACTAAAGAAGAAGATGTCTTGTACACTAAAACAAGAGGCATGTTGACTAGTCTTGGTCTTCATAATTATGAGAAAAACTTCAAAAGCGGTTTTTTAACCGACACCACTTTGCCACTGCTTACTGACAGGTTTAACTCTATTTCATTTTGTTGACTTTATCATCTATACATGACTGATGACCTCATTCTTTTGCATTATTAGTGCTCTGCGAGATGTCAAAATTCCTCCCGGACCAAGACTACTTATTATTGATCATATCCAAAGGTGCTTGTATTGCTGTTTATACAATATTATTCAACTATATTATACTCTACCTTTTATGGAAACCTCATGGATTCATTTTTCTCCACTCTAGGGAGGCTGAGCTCAACAATGGGAAAGGAGCTAGGAGAACATAGTTGCTTGCGCAATTTGATGATAAGGATACCATCATTCTAGTGGTAATGTGAGAGATAATGGCATTTTTATGTCAACGTGCATTTTTTTTCAGGATCAACTTTGAGATGAAAAATTGCAGACGTTTAGTTATTGCTTTATTGTACTATATTCAATTTGGCTAGCAGTTTGTTCACTAGTTCAAAAGTGCAGCAGTTAGAATTTGTCGTTCACCAATGGTACGAGTGTGAGACATACTTAGAAACCAATATAAGGGCGAGCGATACTACTGTTGACTAGGTAGGTAGGTCGGGTAGGTTAAGTAGCATGTTAAAACTACACAGTGGGTCAAAATGAGCCAAACTGGAACTTATATACTCGGTCCAGTTCTCAGTTTCAATTGTGTGGAAAATTGGTTCACGATCATATCTAGTATAGAACCAGTTCTGCTAAGAAGATGATCGAAGTCATCGATTTCTGTAAACAAACCCAGAATCACCCGTTGAGAGGTTCAAATAAGCTCACTTGTAGTCTGATTCATAGCGAACATCTAGGGTAAAGGGTCAATAGTAAAACTTTTGGTACATGTCACGTTGATTTCAGCCCTTGATTTTATTTTTGTTTCAAATTCTGGTCTCATTTAAAGTCCACAAACAATCAAATTATAGTTGATTTCGCTTTTAATTACGCCCTTGTAAGGGAAACAATCAACACTGTACAGATTATACATGTTTTTTTTCCTTTTCTTCCGAGTAATTCTCCTACGTTTATGCTCTTGTTTGGGACAATTTCAGTAATAAAATAAGAATTTTTGATAATATAACACCTATGGGTTGTGATTAACCATAGTAATTTTTGATAATGGTGTTGATCAAAAGGTTGACTAGTCAAATTTTTGATAATGGCATTAAGTTGAGTATGACACTCGTTAAATCTTGACCAAACGATGTAAGTTATTTTTGATTTTTCGAAAGATACTATCGGTTATATTTTAGCTGACTAGAGTATTTAATAACTTATTTGTCTATTAATCCATAATACATCAGTGCCATGTAGGAATTTAACCGGTGGCAAAAGGTTGAAACTAAGACAATAATTTATGTAAACGGTGGCAAAAGGTTGAGTAACTTGTGTGTAACATTTTATACTATAGTAACTTAGGCGAACATTTCCCCAAACAATAATAACTTATTTGTTTATTAACCCATGTTTATAAAAACAGATGAAAACGTACAAAAAATATGAAACGTACGAAAACATATAAAAACGGATGAAAACGTATAAAAACGTGACGGGAACCGATGGATTGTTTGACAACTTATATATATCAATGAAGTAACAACGTCGGTGGTTCAATGGGTTAGGTCAAAGGTGAGCCCTGAGGTAATGGCTAAAAATATACACGTGAACTTGAGTAACTTATTTGTAACGTTTTAAACTACAGTAACTTATGTGAACATTTTCTCAAACTTTGTCTTTTTATGTTAATTTGACTGGTTCATCCAGTTGCCCACCTTAGGAATAACTAGATTGTAATTTTTTTTAAGGTTCAATAACTCATTTAATAAACCTGTCAATTAGAGTAACGTTTTGAACTATAGTAACTAAGCGAACATTTTCTCAAACTTTAGTAACTTCTTTGTCTATTAACCCTTATAAACATCTTATACAATTTAAATGTATTAAATTATGGAAGTGTTTAATATCCTAAAAAACAAGTTTGAAATGAACATTTACTAAAGGGTAAATTACACTGTTGGTCCCTGATGTTAGCCCCATTTGCTCATTTGGTCCCTCGTTTTGTAAATCCGCTGAAATAGTCCTGAAAGTGGCAATTTTGGTGCGCTCTTGGTCCCAAGCGATAACTGCCGTTAGTTGACATCGATCCCCTCAACCCCCCACTTGATTGGTTTTTTAGTCTTTTCTCTTTTACAGTGTACCACTTCACATCAGCATTTAATTTTTACATTATTTCACTTCACCTACACATCTGATCCTTATCATTTCATAAGATTATTCTCGCCCAACTCCACCTCTAATTCTCTCATAGCTCACCCCCTTTCTCTTACAACCCAGACCTATTTTTTTACTTTCAAATCCTACATGCAATTTGATGTTAACGGGATGTAAGATCCGAAAAAAGTGGACTAACACGACACGACGACTGATTAAAGAACTAGAATATGCATATGGTAAACACCTGAAACCCTTTTCCTTAAAGTTTAATTTTTTACAAATGTAATGTTCTTTACATGTTTTTTTTGTCGCTTTATGAAGTCAATTTTTGATTTAGATTTTTAGAGAATGCACATAATATGTTTTCAATTCAGATACATCATGGTGGAATATTTCACAAGTATCCAAGCAGACGATATGTCGATGGTCATGTCGACATATTTGATATGGTAGGTATTGAACTCTTTAATGTGATTGCGCTTAATAAGATGGTTTCACAGTTAGGTTATATAGGTGAGTCCGAGCCTCTGTTTTATAACTATCTAAGACCACTGAGTAGTTTGGATGAAGGGTTGTACCCATTGGCATGTGATGACGAAGTCTGTTGTTTGGCTACCCTTGTTAGAAGTTTTAAGTTGCTTAAGGTCTATAGAGAACATGGTTTTACGATTGTAAACTCTTAGCAAAGGCCACCACCACATGTAGTTAGGACAACAATAGAAGATATTAGTCAGCCTAGTACTAGTTCAGCAAAGGAAAATGTGGAAACTAGAAGGAGGGTTGAATAGTTTTTACTGTTTTAAAAATAAAACCTAGATTGTCGACTTATGTGAATTCAAGAGATATACACAAGTGTATATGATAGCGATGCAATAAACAAATAAGTAAATACGAAGTATAAACAAGTAAAGATAAGAAAGATCAAACCGATGACATAATGATTTATAGTGGTTCGTCTACGTAGCTCCTCTTCGCCCTACTCCACTCCTCAAGTACCCAACTTGAGAGTTTTAATCACTATGTCAACAAGCTCCCTTTAGGCGGAGAAAACCGTACACGTCGCTTACACTTTTTCCGGTACTAAGCTAAATACCGAGTTCTACTCAAGATAGAACCAATCTAACACCCTATGTATTTTATGGCCTAAATACTAACCTATCATATACATATGATGAACATAACACACACCACAAGATATACAAGATGAATGATTATCACAATCGTGATGACACAACTAAACTAATAACACTTGAAGCTTCACGTCTTCGTTAGTGTTCTTCACTAAGGAGTGGAATAAGTTAATCACTTGTAATGGATTATGAAACAAGTATAATGATAAAAGAATATGAAAAATGAGAAAATCTAAAGAGAAAAATCTTTGTGAAGAGTTGTCTAAAATGAAGACTTAAGGTTGCTATTTATAGGTAACATTTGAAATTCAAAATCTGTCCCAACCAGCTGGTCGCACGGATCCACGGATCCACCATACCTTGGATCCGTCTTTTGGTTTTGCTGGATCCGTGGGATGCAGCTGGGACAAATTTTGTCTTTATGTGATTAACCCCAAATCTTAACAAAATATTCTTATGTACTTAAAAATCAAATTTATTTGATTCTTCTATAAGGAAAATATTTCTTAACATGAATAAGGAAAGATTTTCTAAATTTAGGAAGATTTGGAAAGATTGTTTCCACTTATGGTTAATCCTATTTTGTCTTACATGATTAATATAACTAGCTTATAATTAATCATGTGTTTACTTAAAATCATTTGATTAAAAAAGGTTTATGCAAATGATTATGTTTAGATTCAATAGAAAATATTTTTCTTTGATCATTAACTACGTTTAGTAATACCATATTCCTACCTTAAGTGATTTGTCGCCGTCAAGTAAACTTACGACTAAATAACTTGTTTACATAAACTTTTACGTAGTATAACATTATATTTGTTATTATCAAAACATGAAGATCATTAAATATAAATATCGGTTTTACGCGAATATTTGTATTAACAATCTCTCCCTTTTTTATGATGTTAAAATATAAACTCATATGTATTAAAAGTTAATAAATAAGTATTTAGTGATTAAATTTACATATCTTCTCCCCCTTTTTGTCGAAGCAAAAAGTGTTGTAGAGGCGCATCTTGCAAGTCTTGTTTTGACGAATGCTAAGTAACTTGGTGACGAATGCAAAGTAAAAAATAAAGACGATACCCCTCGGTGTATGTTCCCCCTTGTTTGGGGCACCAAGTAATCGAGCTTATGGATGCGTGCTACAAAACAAAGTTAGTAGACAAGCAAGTATATATATGGATGTATTGTTTCCACAACACATCAACTAGTAATGTTAATTCCATTATAAAGGAAAATAACATAAAATTTGGCTTAAAGCCACCAAGACAAATTAGAAGAACAACAATAAACTAGAGAAAAGGAAAACAACTAAAAAAATCATAAATCTTGGGATAATTATCATTTTTCCCATATAATCCGTAGGGTGAGATAACACATCCACGCGGCTAGTGTGGAAAGTATGGTGAGTTGGATGACGATCCAAGATGGTGTTGGATGTAGGAAAACATGTAGTTGACCCAGTTTCGAAGCATTTAGATTTCATGCCTAGTGGCGCTACAACATTGAAAAAACATGTTGTGAAGGTAATGCATGTCATTTGGATGTACAAAATCCAAGAAGTTGTTTGGAGGTTTAGGAAAATCTAGATTTCCTATGTTTGGTGGTGGATGTTGAGTGTTTTCTAGTTGAGGTACATTGTTGTTGATGTTGACAAACAATGGTTGAGGTGGTTGTGGATTTTCAAATCCGGGTGGTGGATGTGGGAATCCGGGTGGTGGTCGTGAGACACGTGGTGGTGGAGATGGATTTGAAGGGCCCGGTGGCGAATTATCCATGGTTTCAACATAAGGGTCATTTGGTGATATTCGTAGTGGTAGAAGTTCTTGAGGTTCTTGTTTTATTGGGATGACAAATCAGAGTTTGGATGGAGGAGCAACATAAGTTAGTGTTGGAGACTCACTTAGAGATGATGATGAAGGGTAGTGAGTGCTCCTACTAGAGGTGGATTTGGATGGAGCATGTGGCGGTGAAAGAGATTTCTTTCTAGGAGGTGGTGATGGAGTTTTCTCATTTTGGTGTTCCTTACTTAAGGATTCAAGGTTGACACAGGTAGGTGTTTTAACACTCATTCTTATAGTTTTTCTTTTGAAGTTGGGTGAACTTGTCTTGGATAAACTAGTCATGGTGATTATGTAGGAAGTTGCAAGAAATGTGAAGAAAAATGATGTTGAGGATGATGATTATATGGTGGAAGTGGTGAAGTGTTTTGTATAATGGTTCTTGGATTATATGGAAGAGAAAGTAAGAGAAAGAAAATGCATTCAGTGTGAAATGAAAATACAACCAACCAACACCCTCTCCACACATAGAGAGGGTATTTATACTAAAAGGCGTGGCCGACCATGGGCCTTGTAAAGGCTTTACATGGGCCTTTGGGCCATTTAGCTTCTTAATATAATAGTTGTCTAACTACGGCCTTTGACTAACTAATATTGGTAGTGACCGATACTTTTTGTGTTTCTAAAAATCTCCCCCTAAGGGAGGTCACTCAAATTTACAAAGACTTAAACCTAGCATACTATGCTGTAACTTTAGTCTTGAGCCCGTAGTCTTCTTTTTCTTTTTCCTTTTTCTTGTGAATATGGTGTAGTGATTATTAACTTTATGCTTGAGCTTGTTCCTTTATCTTGACTTGTATGTGAAAATGTGATCTTAAACACCTTGAGATCATCAACCAAGCATAATCTCGTTTCGCTATCTTGTAAACTTTGCCATCTTGTGAACTTGTGACTTTTGGACCGACATGCTCATACCTTTCTTGATACTTTATCTTGAAAAGCTTTTAATGTTGCATCTTTCTTGAAGTTCTTTAACTTTAACACTTCGTCACTTCAAAAAGGACGTACGGTATCAGAGTAGCAGAAGTCTTGAAACATGTACTTGAGCTTTCATGATGTCTTTATATTTGTTGGTCAAGTATGAGCATGTGGCTATGAATCTGTGAGTCAGCTAGAATCAGGTACCTCTATGTCCATCTTTATACATTCCTAAAATAAAACAGTTAGCAATAAATCTGGGGGGCGAATATGGCTTTGTCATTCGCCCGTGTTTGGTTGGAGTAACCTTTGAATCCATGAGGATCGACCTATGATCAGGTAGATTCAATTTTAAGAAGAATCTCATTGACAGGATTTTTAGCTGTAGTATTGAATCTTTCTAACACATATGTATTAGATTCATCGTACTCAACATGTTCTCATTATCAAAACATCTCAAAGCAGACAACACGATAAGAGTGAACCAGCGACTTACTATCTTACCAATTGAAATAAAAAATTGATTTGAAAATCAATCGACGTGCCACTTGCTAAAGTGGTTTTGTGACACATCGAGAGTGTTAATCATTTCAAAAATTCATCATCAATCGTCAATTCATAACCTAGAACAAGTTTGATTCTTATAGAATCTCACCATCATTTCTTTCCAGTTGTCACAAGTTTGATTCATAAAGAATCGCACAAGTTACCTACCATGAGCTTGTTTGATGTTGGCTCAAGTAGGATTTCCATCTATACTGTGAGTAATATCACTCGGATGTTCTAGCAAAATCACAAGGATAATGCGTAGGACTCTTAATATATATCTTGTTATTCACATTGTGTAACTTAGCAAGCATAATTTTGACAAGTGTCCTAATGAGATTTATGGATGATCTCTTTTGGCTCTAGACTCAATAGTGCACTTTGGTTTTAGTGATCGGAGGCTGGAGCAGACTGCCACCTTTTCAATATCAACTAACTCGGAGTAAGAAAGTCGATAGAAATGAGTGTAATCTTCGTGAAAAATGAAACAAGAGTCTGTTGAGAGACCTTGAGTGGCTAGGGAGGGTTGTACATAGCGTCATTGGGTCCATGACAGTCTTCAATGTCAGACAACAACCTAGTGTTTCTGACAGTTTATGTATTGACCCGGTTTCTACCTAAGTGTATGGAGGGCTTCTTTCTTTTCACCCTTTATCCTTATAATTTTTTTCATTCTTCAACCCCTTCAGCGCTTACCGAGACTTCATGACTAATACCTTGTTGGGTTTGTTCCAGTATTAGCTCCATCTTAGTTGGCACTATTCATTTATTCTCACTTTTACTCCTTTTGTATCATACCTAAGGACTTATACAATAACTAGTGGATATCCCTAGGTAGATCCCTCCCGTTCTGGCTGGATCATGGGATTTTAATACCTATGCCTAACCACCTTATAACTCCATAAATTTAAGAACATGGTCGGTCTTTTGGGTATTCCATCACAATCCTTCCAAAATCATTGAAAAGTTTAATCAAAGTGTTTGATATAAATATCAAAAGATTTACACTTTTAAAGTTTTTCATCATCACTAAAAGCTCCCCCTTAACATGTGCACCGTAATCGTAGAACATGTTAAGTGTAGAGTGAATTGAGTCCATTTTATATGATCACATTTCAGTACAAGTTAGATTCAGTTTAATCACATTTTCTCCCCTTATCCAAAATGTTAATCCCTTGATATTTTGAATATCAAATGATTAAACGTTCGGTGACAAAATGTTACACAATATATGAGGAACATTTTAATACCCCCCCTTAATATTTGAGGGTATATAAGACAGTGTTGAGTATAATAATTTGAATTTTTTAAAATTTACTAAGAAATTCTTGAAAATTTTGTACTCGAGCACTTCTTATTATCACCATTAAGTCTACACTACATATATACAAATTCACAAGTTATTATTATGTACGAGGTTTGACCTGTTATGATGAGGACATCATATGATAAATCATATGGTCCTTTCCAGTAGCCGAAGGTCTCCCACATACGGTCTCCCACCAACAAATTTTTCCAGGCTCCTTAATAACCTTTTGTTCCTTAGTTGTTGATCAATAGCCTGAATCATAGCTCCTGCTCTTTTCCTGTTTACTCTTCTCCAGACTGTTTGAGGCATATACTCCATCCGTATTCGCTTTAGAATATCATCAAGTGCAGACCGAACATCGTTGAGTGTACCATCACTAAATTTGTAAAGTTCATCAATACGCATCAATCTGTGCTTCTTGTCTTTATTCTGATATATGAAACCTCTGGGATTGGAGTATGCTGTATATGCTGACCTCCGTTTGAGATTTGATCTGTACGTATCCAGACTTGTGAGATTGAGCTTCTTTTGGTAACTTTTGACACCTAATTGAAGATCTTCCACACGCCTTCTGAGGACAATGCTTTTTGTAAACATTCGCAGTGAGACACCCAAAGGTATATGTTCCTCAACGTTGAGATTTGCCAGCTTACCTTGAACAAGAAGAAGCAGCATGTCTTCGATGTCATGAAGGCGAAGTCTGTTGTAGTCACCTTCTTTGAATGTGTACAGCTTGTCGTTATTTCTACAAATAGTGATCCAATCTAAATGTTTGTAATTATGCCCTTCGACAATCTTAAGCTTTGTAACAGCAAGGATTTTGTGTTTGGAGTAGACATCACGAGTAGATTCCCTGTTTACTGCATATCCATAGAATTGTTGACGTTTTCGCCCTCAGTGAGAGACACCCCAGAGTGTATGTTTGTCGTAAAAAATCAGCACTTGACTCTTGACTCGAGCGATCTTACCCCTTTTTATATCTAAATAAATATAAACAAATATAAATATATATCAAGGAACAAAATCCGCGAAATCAATGTAACCGGAAGCAGTATAGAGTGTTCCCGGGTCATTATGTCCCAACGAGGCTTGAATGGAAAATCGAAAGACGAATTGATAATCGAAGTTTGAATATGACAAGGATGCGATTGGGCACTAAACCTAATAAGCAAATGCACATAAAAATAAGCAAAGAAAATAAGCTGAAATCTTAAATAAGCAGAAATAATAAGCTGATAAGCTAAAATGAACCACCAGTACTAACAGTATTAACTACCAGTACTAACTTGGAGTTAGTACTGTTACCTTTAAGTTAGTACTGCTAGCTTAAGGTTAATACTGTTAGTTCAATGAAGCAAGAAATAAGCAAATAAGCTAAAACAGATATTTAACTATCCCTAATAAGCATTCAGGCATAAGAATAAGCAACTGGAATAAACTAGAATGGCAAATAAGCTAAAAAGCTACAAACTGATACACTATTGAAAATACTTTGAAAAGGAAAATAAGCTTAAATAAGCTTACTCTTAAAGACAGTAAAGGAAAATGGTTTAATCTACTTTGAAAAGCTAAGGAAATCTTAAATAAGCTGATAAGCTAAAATGAACCACCAGTACTAACAGTTTTAACTAACTATGGGTTAATACTAACAGTTTTAACCACCAGTACTAACTTAGAGTTAATACTGCTAGCTTTAAAAGTTCCAAAAGTGAACTAACAGTACTAACTATGGGTTAGTACTGCTAGTTGAAAATACCCCTTAAAGTTTTCAAAAATCATTTTTCTTTTTATTTTAAGCTGATTGGATCCTAATTTGTTAAAAACAGAAAGAACACAATAAGACACTTATAATCAAGAATAAGCACTTAAATAAACTGAATTAGTCTAACAGTTTTAACTCATAACTAACAGTATTAACTAGGAAATGTGCATAAGTCACTTTTAAACTAACAACTAAGCACTATAAGCAGTTCTGCAGTAAATAAGAAAAACAAGAGAAAGAGAAACTTACAACACCCTTGCTCAAAACAGGGTTAAACCAAGAGTCTACAAGCTCTAGCTTGTATAAAACAAGCTAGTGAGAGTCCATAAGCCCATCCAGTACTGGCTTATCATCCATGGAATAAGCTGTGGTGTATTTTTGAGAGTGATTTTTGTGATTTTCTCTTAACTACTTAACTTTTTAAATTTACTTAATTAAAGCAGCTTATAAACAAGCTGTATTGAGAGCTTTTTGAACACAAAACAGCACAATTAAGAAACTTAACACTTGGAATTGTAAATTGACTTAAAACCTCAAATTTGCATTAAAACTTGAAAGTGTTACAAAGCTGAAAGTAAAAGCTGTAAATGACTTTAAGAACTGAAATAAGCTAACTAATATTGAAAATTAAGCTAAGATATTCTAAGATTAAAAACTAGTTTTTTTTCAAGGCTTACAAAAAGCTCTATTTATAGCTGAAGTCTTCTTCTCTTGGACTTGCAGCTTGTGTTTCTTTTGTGAGAGCAAAAACCAAGTGTGCTTATTGTGTGAAGTGATTCTAAAACAAATCCCAGCCTTCAATTTCTTTTGTGCTTCTTTTGAGTCAATCACAGCCATCGAAATTACTTGGAAATGGTGAGGGATTACCAACATGGCAATTATAAGCAAGGGGGAAATAGTGGAGTGGTTGAAATGATTTATCTAGGGTGTTGAGTGTTTTGCAGGGAGAAGGTATGGGAAGACATCCCTAAGTTGTACCTGGGTTTTGTTGGGCGGGAAAAGATGGAGTTTGGGTAGGTTGGCAGCTTTGGCCCCTCATCTCTTATAACCTCATTGTAAACTTTGCCCCTTTTATGATACAACTTTTAGGGGTTTGGCAGAACTGGCCCCTAAAGTTATACTTCACCCGCAATTTTCGATTTCAGCCCTTGTCTTTTTGTAACACAACTTGAGGTTTGGCAGTTTTAGTCCCTCAAGTTGTATTTTCTTCATGTGGCTGACTTTTGACTTTGACTGACTTTGGCTTCGGATTGACTTTGTCTTTTCCATCCCGTGCTTAGTTTGGTCGTTTTTGGCTTTCTTTTTGAATATCCGTTCCTGCACAATTCAAATGCAAAACATACAAATACAATGTATTTTTGGTACGTTTTTAGTCATTTAAGTCCGTTTTTAATGGAAAATGGTATGTGTAATTAAGCACATACCAACCCGTCACCTATTTTCTTTCATTTTTGACCCATTTTAAACCTAAGCTAGCATCCTAACACCTAAATCACCTCTATGACTAACCTACTATCTCCCTAAGCAACTTACAAACACCTCCATCACCTCCTTATAAGCTACTTGCACTCCAAACACCCCCTTGGTAGCCGAACCTCCACACACCCCTTCCACCTCTTCATAGCTAGTTTCTAGCTTACCTTACTCATCATACTAGCATCCCTTAATCACCTCAGCTAGCTAGGACACTAATCAAACCCCAAACTTAGGCACCAAGGTGTTTTCACCCCTATAAATAGCTGAACTCCCCCACCATTTCAAACATACCTCAAATTTCATCATACACATAAATAGAGTCTTAAATCAGACCAAGGAGGATCAAATGAAGTCCCTAAACTCAAAATAGAAGCCAAGAATCAAGATAAAGGAACCCTTGAAGTCGTTACTAGGCGTATGAACCCGAAAACCTCATTTTGACCTATTTTAGCTCAAGTAAGATCAAAATCTTGTTCAATAAGCTTATAATCTGTATTATAATATTCATAATACTCTTAAGATCATATATGAACTCTTGTTAAAGCCTTGAATCCTCAAACCCATGCGTTTTTATTAATACCCTAAAAATGACCCGTTTTGATTTTCTAGCTAACGAATTCTTTTTCTAAACTTTTGTTATGTTAGAACATCTTATTTTAGCTTATTCTAATAAGCTATAACCTGTAAATATCATTTGGAACTCTAAAATAAGCTTGCATAGCTTTTTGGACTTGATTTGTAAATTATTTCCATACAAGGGGTATATATCGTAACTTTCTGAAATTTATAACTAGAGAGGCTGAAAATCATTTTTATAAAGTTATAACTATAAGGACCTATCTTGCCAGGTTTTAAAGTTAAAGGTTTAAATAATATATATTTTATATATAAAGGACTAAACTTGTAAAAGTTTATAAATCAAGGGTATATATTGCCATTTTTGCAAACTTAAAAATATAATTTATAATATTTTTATATAAATTATAAAAATATATATTAATATTATAAAACCTGATTTTATTAAAACCCGACACATAAATCATTATTTATCATCAATCGACGCATTATAAAACAATTACGTTATATAATTAACGTAACTTATCATCGACTAGCTTTTGAAGAAACTTAAAATCTTATCGTATCATGTTACTAGGGAATTTCATGTAAGGGGTTCCATTTGGGTATTTGTTTTGACGAGTTTGTTGGGTTTACGATTTAAAGTGCCCCGGCTCCTCAAACGATACTACATGGCCTCTGGATTATGATAGCCCAAACAGTGATGCAATACTTCCATAAATTAATAAATCAAAGTAATACGTTAAACTTTATGAAGTTTTAAAACATAAACCATCACACTAAGACTTGACATATTACCCCAGGTTGCGTGATGAAGTCGTTACTTTCACTTGATATACTTTTGCCATCAATCAGATTTTCCCTGTTAAGGTGAGTTCATAGCCTCGCATTTTAAATCTTCTAATGTTTTCATAAACCCGCGAGGGGGATACATGCTATAAACCATGAATGCAAGTGTTTTTCCAACTGTATGCTATCCTGATATATTATGCCTCTGTTGTCTAAGTCTTCTTTATGCCAAAAAGACCCCACCACATGGACCATAATCACAGTGCGAGAGAACGCGAATTTGTTTATCGGCCTATCGGGGTTGACGAATCCCCGTTTTTGTTTAGCAGATAGGTAACCAAACACACTATATTTGAAACTTATAGGTATATGACAATTACCTACACGGGGGCCATTATCATTACATATATCATTATTGATATATACACAAGTCGGTTTTGAGTGCCATGAGCTTAGACGCAATAATACTGTTTTCTATAATAATTGTACTCATTGCAATTATTACACTTATGGGTGTATAACAACGTAACCCACTATTGAACTTGTATTCAAACTGTTTAACATAAACCTATGAATTTCACTCAACCTTTGTGTTGACTTTTTAGCATGTTTATCTCAGGTAACTGAGCATCTTATGGCACGGAGTGGCACGGACTTGAAGATGGCTAAACTGTTATCATTCAAACTTTATGTTTTCATGTAGATTTTGGGACCTCTGTTTGTAAAAACTCTGATAAAATAATGAATGATAACTTATCTTTTAAAAACGTCTCTTTTGAGTCGTTTTCTATGATTATGACTGTTGTACTATGAAATAATACCCCAGATTAGCTTCCGCTGCTATATTTGTCAAAATGGGGGTGTTATAGATTGGTATCAAGAGCCACGGTTATAGAGAACAAGGTTGAAACCTTAACTATAACTACTTTTCTTTTTCTATCCAAGAAAGTCCTCCGTGCCACTACATCTCCCGAATAGTATGTAAAGTACATAACTATTATATAAATAACTTATGTTATTTACCATTGCGTTGTTAATAGAGTGAGGTCTTCTCCCATCCACCCTACTTCCAATATTGAGGATGTTTTTTCCTCTAACTTTCCTGACTATATCCCGGCTTCCTCGGACTATGTCCCAGCTTCACCAGGAAAAACTTATTCTAGCTCTTCAAATAACTCATTTGGTTTAGTTCCAATAGCTTCACCAACTCTTTCACTTTTCATGTTGACCCCTATATGAAGGTCATTCATGCATACTATGCTAAAGAATCACCCATTCCACTGCCAACTATTGTGCATCCATCTTTAAAGCTATCTCTAATGTTTAATCCTCAAGAATTCTTTCTTCCTGAGGAATTATTGCCACTTAAGAAACGAGATCATGACCGATCATCCTCATCTACTTCTGCCCTACCTCAAGAATTTGAGATAGGAGAAAGCTCTCGTAAGACAAGTCTAGAATGTCACAAAGAGCAAATTAAGGAAATTTTGAATCACCTAGATGAACTCTCTCTCGACCGCATTGAGCACATAGAAGACAAAATAGAGGGTCTTAGAAAAGGTCGGGTAATCATACAACAAGATTTTAACAATCTGGAAGCTGAACTCCGAGAGTCTCATACTCAAATTGCTAAACTTCAAAGAAAGCAAATGGGAAATAACAGCAAGATTGCTCTGGCTCACTTCAGGATTGCTAATCTAGAACAAATCATTGAAGATATCCAGGCTCGTCACCAAGCAGATAAGGAAAATATTCTAAATGCAATATATGAATACAAGAACAGCCAGGATGGACCTTCGGAGTACTAGATTAGATACTAGTTATAGCTTTTGATAGAACCTATCCACATGATGTGTGGTATAAATAAAACCACTTGTTCAATTTTGACTATGTACAATACAAAGGCAAGTCGTCATGATATAATATAATGGTGATCCCGTTTCATATTCATCATCTGTCCTATATTTCATCTTCATCTTCATCATTATGAATCTTACCATGACCCCAGAAAATAAACTAATATGTTAGATGCTTGTTAGAATTCATATCAAATAAGTATCTATGATTCACTATTGTTAAAAATGCTTAAAGTTCAAAAATAAGCATTTCATTTTAAGACTTGTGATATCATTCTTATTATGTGTTGTCTTATGTTGATAGAATGCCTCCCAGAAGGACTTCAACATTTAAAGCACCAGCCATGACTCAAGCTGCCATCAGGAAACTAGTTGCTGATAGTGTTACCGCAGCTCTGGAAGCACAAGCCGCTAACATGGCAAATACTGATAATACCACCAGACCAAGAGAAGCTCCTATAGCAAGAAAATGTAGCTACAAAGAGTTCATGAGTTGCCAACCTATCAACTTCAAAGGTACGGAATGAGCTGTTGGACTTATCCGCTGGTTTGAGCAAACTGAATCAGTGTTTTCCTGTAGCAACTGTACTGAAGACTGCAAGGTAAAGTTTGCTAATGGTACTTTAATTGAAGAAGCTCTATCTTGGTGGAATTCTTTTGCCCAACCTATTGGGATAGAATAAGCTTACAAGATTACATGGGTTGAATTCAAAAAGCTTTTGATAAAGAAGTATTGTCCCCGGACTGAGGTCCAGAAGATGGAAGATGAATTTTACCATCTGACTGTGAATGGGAATGATCTCAAGGCATATGTGAGAAGATTCCAGGAATTGGCAACCTTATGTCCCACTATGGTGCCAGATTCTGAGAAAATGATGGAAGTTTTCATCGAGTGGATTGCCTTGAATTATTAAAGGGAATGTTACCGCCTCTAAACCTCAAACTCTAGAGGAATCCATTAACATAGCCTAGAGGCTAATGGATCAGGTAACAAAGCACACCCCGGTGCAAGCATAAAGTGATCACAAATGAAAGTTTGACGACAGAAGAACTTTTAATAACAACAACTACCATAACATCAACACCAACAATCGCTACAATAATCACCAACCACAACAGAACAGAAGACATGAAACCTTCAGGTCTTATGCTGTCACTCCAACTGAAAACAATGGGTATATTGGAAACCGTCCCTTGTGTAAGATATGCACTCTACATCACATAGGACCTTGCACTGTCAAGTGTAATACTTGCAACAAGGTGGGCCATCTGACCAAGAATTGTAGAAACAAAGGGCCAGCTACTAGAAGTAATCTGCTACCAGTGACAGTTACTTGTCATGCCTGTGGAGAGAAAGGGCATTATGCAAATCAGTGCCAAAAGACCACCAACAACAATGCCTAGGGAAAAGACTACATGCTGAGGGATAGGAATGCTCACCAAAACCCAAACGTAGTTATGAGTATGTTCCTTCTAAACTAACATCTAGCTAGAGTATTATTTGATTCTAGATCTGATAAAAGCTTTGTATCCATATCTCTTGCCTCTAAGCTAAATATTCCACCCATTACAATAGATACCTGTTACAATATCAAAAAGGCTGACGGATGTCTAGTAAGCACAAACACTGTTATTCAGGGTGCAATTCTGACCTTGTTAAACCAACCTTTCGAAATTGATCTTATGCCGATCAAACTCGGTAGTTTCGACGTGGTCATTGGTATGGATTGGTTATCCAAGTATCATGCTAGAATTATCTGTGACGAGAAAGTCGTCCACATCCTAATCAACAGTGAAACTTTGATCATCCGAGGTGACCAAAGTAAAACCCGACTAAGTCTCATATCCTGTATAAAAACTGAAAGATATATGTCCTGAGGTTGTCAAGTTTTTGTAATCCAAGTAATGAAAATGAAGTCAGACGAGAAAAGACTAGAAGATATCCCAGTAGTCAGAGAATTCCCATAAGTTTTTCCTGAAGATCTACCTGGCCTTCCTCCCGTTCGCCAAGTAGAATTCTAAATCGATTTAATTCTAGGAACATCACATGTAGCCCGAGCACCCTATAGATTAGCTTCTTCATAAATACAGGAACTATCTAACCAACTTCAAGAGTTATCAGATCGAGGTTTTATCCGACCAAGTACTTCACCTTGGGGAGCTCCTGTCTTATTTGTAAAAAAGAAAGACGGATCTTTAGAATGTGTATGGATTATCGGGAGTTGAATAAACTTACCATAAAGAATCGTTACCCATTACCCAGGATTGATGACTTATTTGACCAACTTCAAGGTTTGAGTGTCTACTCAAAGATTGACTTAAGATTAGGCTATCATCAACTGAGAGTCAGGGATGAAGATATTCCCAAGACTGCTTTTAGAACAAGATACGGACACTATGAATTTCAAGTGATGCCATTTGGTTTAACTAATGCGCCTGCTGTATTCATGGATCTCATGAACCGTGTGTGTAAACCATACTTGGACAAATTCATAATAGTGTTCATCGATGATATTCTCATCTACTCTCGTAACAAGGAAGAGCACGCAAATCATCTG
This sequence comes from Tanacetum coccineum, assembly GCA_026074375.1. Lineage (NCBI taxonomy): Eukaryota > Viridiplantae > Streptophyta > Magnoliopsida > Asterales > Asteraceae > Tanacetum > Tanacetum coccineum. The sequence continues at coordinate 56,627 of BQNB010014659.1, read as the reverse complement.
AGAATAATCCTAGAATTACTCAAGAAAGAGAAGTTGTATGCCAATTTCTCCAAGTGTGATTTCTGGATTCATATCATGCAATTTCTTTGAAACCTAATTGATAGTCAAGGACTTCATGTTGACCCCGCCAAGATAGAAACAGTTAAGAATTGGATATCTCCTACTACACCCACAGAAATACGTCAATTCTTAGGACTCGCCGGTTATTATCAGAGATTTATCAAAGATTTCTCAAAGATTGCAAAGTCTTTAACTGAATTAACCCATAAAAACAAGAAGTATATCTAGGGCGAAGACCAAGAGTCGGCTTTCCAACTGCTAAAATAGAAGCTATGTGAAGCTCCAATCTTAGCATTACCAGAAGGAAATGACAATTTTGTTGTTTACTGTGATGCATCCCATCAAGGTCTGGGAGCAGTGTTAATGCAAAGAGAGAATGTTATTGCATATGCATCCTAAAAACTTAAGCCTAATGAAGAAAACTATACCACTCATGATCTCGAATTAGGAGCAGTAGTGTTCGCTCTTAAAATTTGGAGACACTATCTGTATGGAACAAAATGTACTATGTTTACTGATCATAAAAGTCTTCAGCATATCCTTGACCAGAAAGAGTTGAACATGAGACAACGTTATAGGCTAGAATTGCTTGCAGATTACGATTATGAAATTCGCTACCATCCTAGAATGGCAAATGTCATAGCAGATGCCTTAAGCCGGAAGAAACAAATCAAACCACTCCGAGTTAGATCATTAGTTATGACCATTCATCTAAAATTACCATCATAAATTCTCAAAGCTCAAACAGAAGCACTCAAAGATGAAAACATCAAGGCCGAACACTTATGAGGAATGGACAAAGCATTTGAAATATGTCCTGATGGAACTTGTTGTATTAAGAATCGAAGTTGGTTACTACTCCTTGGTAATCTGAGAGACTTGATCATGCATGAGTCCCATAAATCGAAGTATTCCATTCACCCAGGTTCTGACAAGATGTATCAGAATCTAAAGAAACTCTATTGCTGGCCTAACATGAAGGCAATCATCGCTGAATATGTTGGCAAATGTTTGACATGTTCTAGAGTTAAAGCAGAATGTCAGAAGCCATCCGGCTTACTGGTACAGCCAGAGATTCCTATGTGAAAGTGGGAGAGAATAACAATGGATTTCATCACAAAACTACCCAAAACCTCAAACAGACATGACACAATCTGGGTCATTGTTGATCGTCTTACCAAATCCGCACATTTCATCCCTACCCGAGAGACAGATAGTATGGAATCCCTTACTAGGTTATACATAAAAGAAATAGTCTCTCGGCATGGAGTGCCAATATCTATCATCTCGAATCATGACAGTCATTTCACATCCAGATTCTGGCAATCATTACAAAGTGATTTTGGGTACTCAATTGGACATAAGTATGGCTTATCATCCTGAAATCGATGGACAAAGTGAAAGAACCATCCAAACACTTGAAGACATGCTTCGAGCCTATGTTATAGATTTTGGAAAAGGATAGGAAAAACACTTACCATTAATAGAATTTTCTTACAATAACAGTTACCATGCCAGTATCAAGGCAGCATCATTTGAGGTACTTTATGGTCGAAAGTGCAAATCACCTGTTTGCTAGGCCGAAGTTGGAGATGTTCAACTTACAGGACCAGAAATAATCCATGAAACCACTGAGAAAATAATGCAAATTCGACAACGCTTGCAAGCTACAAGAGACCGGCAGAGAAGTTATGCCAATGTAAGACGAAAGCCTTTAGAATTTCAAGTTTGAGATCGTGTTATGTTAAAAGTGTCACCTCGTAGAGGTGTCATCCGATTCTGAAAACGAGGAAAGCTTAATCCCTGGTACATTGGACCTTTCAAAATCCTTGAACGGATTGGCCCAGTGGAATATAAACTTGAGCTTCCTGAAAAGCTCAGTAATGTCCATAATACTTTTCATGTTTCTAATCTAAAGAAATGCTTATCTGACGAATCTCTTGTCATTCCAATGAAAGAGCTTCGGCTTGATGACAAACTCAACTTTATGGAAGAACCAGTGGAGATCATGGATCGAGAAGTCAAACAACTGAAACAAAGTCGTATTCCTATAGTTAAAGTAAGATGGAACTCTAAAAGAGGACCAAAATTTATGCACTATAATATCCATCTATTATATATATACTACCTTTTTACAAGGAAATTTTTGCTTTATCTCATTATGCAACGTAACTTGCATCTCTAAAGTAAACGAGCTCACGCAACCTCTACCAATGCCATCTATATCTATGTTTATATCATGTAAACATCCTAATATGTCAAGTCTATATCTTAATATCATTTTTACCAAGTACATTATCCATTTAACGTACTTTTCAAAACGTTATTTCAAAACAAGCATTAAACGTTAACGTTTACATCTAAACCCTAATTATATGTAATGTATACATATAAAATGAATGTACAAGCCTTTAAAGCATGTGTACAAGTATCATAACCACAACATTTGAAATATAATTTCCCTCCAAGTCAATATACAACTCATTTAAGCTTAATGTACAAGTCAATAATGCAAGAAAACCAAACTAGGTCATTTTACCTCCTAAATCACTTTAGTTTCTTACCACCACTCTAACACAAGGTACAAGCACTTAATACATGATTTCTAAACCCTAAACCTAAACCCTAAGTCATCTTAAAGCCCTAATCTAAAACCCTAAACCCTAAATGAAACCCTTAAACCCTAATTTCACTTTAAACCTAAAACTAAACTCTAAACCTTAATCCTAAACCTTAAACCTTAATCCTAAACCCTAATCATAACACTAAAACTTAATCCTAAACCTTAACCAACCTAATCCGAAACCCTAATACACGTTTTAAAGACTAAAAACCCTAACCCGAAACCCTAAACCACCCATCACCCTTTTTCTTTCCTTTTGACCCATTTTAAACCTAAGCTAGCACCCGAACATCTCAAGCACCTCTATGACTAACCTACTACCACCCCAAGCACCTTACAAGCACCTCCATTACCTCCTTGTAAGCTACTTACACTCCAAAAACCTCCTTGTCACCCCTTTGTAAACCGAACCACCTCCACACCCTTCCACCATTCAAAGCTACACTCCTAGCTCTCCATACTCATCACCTAGCATCCCTTAGTCATCTCCCCACAGCCCTTGACCCTTAACCACAAAGAAAACTTGGGCACCAAGTTGGTTTCACCCAGATATAAGCCGAAACATACACACCCTTTCATTTCATCCTTCAAACTCAAACACACACACACTCAAATAGAGTTCTAGCCATTCCTTAGTAGTAGTAGAAGATCAAGAGAAGCCTCAAAATCAGAATAGAAGCTAAGAAATCAAGAGAAAGAAACTTTGAAGTCATTTCTAGGCGTACAAACTCAAACAACCCATTTCGAGCCATTTTAGCTCAAGTAAGCTCAAAATCTTGTTCAATAAACTCATAATCTGTTTTAGAATGTTCATAAGACTTTTAAGATCATATATAAACTCTTGTTTGAAGCCTTGAATCCTCAAACCCATGTGTTTTTTACTAAAACCCTAAAAACGACATGTTTTAATTTTCTAGCTAATGAATCCTATTTCTAAACTTTTGTTATGTTAGAACATCTTATTTTAGCTTATTCTAATAAGCTATAACCTGCAAATATCATTTGGAACCCTAAAATAAGCTTGCATGGGGGTATATATCGTAACTTTCCGAAATTGATAACTAGAGGGGCTGAGAATGTCATTATTCCGAGGTTATAACTATAAGGACGTATCTTGCCAAGTTTCAAAGTTAAAGGCTTAAATTATAAATACTTTATATATAAAGGACTAAACGCACTTCATTTGAATCACTATGTTGGTGTTTGGCAAAGGCACCTGTTGGGGAAACTACTTGTGATTATTGATTATCTCAAGGTCTCTGTGTCATAAGCTTAGGGCAATAATACTGTTTTCTATAATAATTGTACTCATTGCAATTATTACACTTATGGGTGTATAACAACATAACCCACTATTGACTTGTATTCAAACTGTTTAACATAAACCTATGAATTTCACTCAACCATTGTGTTGACCTTTTTAGCATGTTTATCTAAGGTATTTGAGCAACTTATGGCATGGAGTGGCACGGACTTGAAGATGGCTAAACTGTTATCATTCAAACTTTATGTTTTCATGTAGATTTTAGGACCTCTGTTTGTAAAAACTCTGATAAAATAATGAATGATAACTTATCTTTTAAAAACGTCTCTTTTGAGTCGTTTTCTATGATTATGACTGTTGTACTATGAAAAATACCCCAGATTAGCTTCCACTGCTATATGTCAAAAATGGGGGTGTTATATTTAAGTTTTCTGGACTTGGGCGTATGACGCCGTCAAGGTTTTTGTGACCCCGTCACAGGTGTCATGGTGACGGCATCGCGTGTAAATCGTGACGCCGTCTCCACGTTCTGTGAAAATGAAATTTTTATTTTTGATGAAAAATTTCTTGCACTTGATTCCATAAGTTAATTCTTGTACAAATAGCTGCATAAAACCCGAGATTTAACAATTCATTCATATGACTCAAAACTGACGCGAATTAATCTAAAAAATTTATTTAACATGCTTGAACTTGGCTCAAAAGCCGGATAAATTCCCCTACACTTATTATTTGCAAAATTCCTTTGATTGAAATTAAGACGAGGTTAAGAACAATACAAAGCATGATTACAAGATAGTTCAAACATAATAAAACAAACTATAAAGAATTTAAACTCACATGCCATTCCTAATTTACGAGAAAAGTAAATTGGGTTGCCTCCCAAAAAGCGCTTGTTTTTGTTCGAGTCACAAGCCTAACTCTACGCTTATTTAACGCGTAAAAGGTGGGTCTCCCCTACACTTAAGGTCAAGTGCGGGTGATAGTAGTGGTACAAACCACCATGATGAGAAGGAGCCATACGTTGAGAATTTTGTTGTTGAAGAATAGGCTCTAAACGGTGTGCTTCTAGAATTCTATCTCTATTTACTTCATTTGGCCTATCAAATAAACTAAGTTCTTCTCCTAGAGGAGAAACTTCCTTAGGTTCTAATCCCTAATCATCATCAAACATCTCCCAATTTGAAATATCAACACCTAGGGATACACTTTTTCCTAATAAACCCGGTTTAAATCCATAATGTCTCTTATGGTCATTTATACATGGGTTATAATAACTATACAGACCCTTAGGATACGAATTTTCCACGTGAGGTGAAGGCGGTGTTTGAGTTGTTAAATAATCTACTACCTTCATCCTAGAACTATCTGGACTATGTGGTTTAATGGGTGGTTCAGGGCCTATTACGTTTCTTAGACTTACATCTAAGGATGGACTATTATGTAAAGGTTGAGGCTCTGGTCCATCAAAACTAGGAACTTCCCTAGAACTAAAAGGAGTGTTGTGATTACAATTCAAGCCTGCTTCTTCTAGTTTTGTTTTGTTCAAAGGTTCAACCTCTATCGGGGTTCCTAAAGTCTTTTCTACTTCTTCTGGGTAAGTCACGGGCGGTGTGTATTCCTCAAATGATGGTATGGTTTGTTTGGTACTCTCAGGGCTTGTAACTTCTACCTTATTATCCATCATACTTAGGATATCTACACGCTCATCATAATCTAACCATGCTATGCACCTAGGCACTTGTACCCTAACCATATCATCCACAACTATTTGAGCATTTGGATTTGCTATTGTTTCATCAGAAATAACGCTTGTTGGGTTGCTACATTTTTTTATCATATTGGGCACAATCCTCTATGGTATACCAAGCTCCTATATCACTAAACTTCCTAAGATCCCCTTCTGCTATCAAATTGAGGATATGACAGGATAACAAGTCGAGGTGTTTAAGAAATATTTCAATTACGGTCCATATACTAAGGCCATGATTCAGGACATTTCGGATTATGTCTTTGAAACGAGTCTACGAATCGTAAAGAGATTCATCTTAATGTTGTTGGAACACCAAGAGTTAATTATGGAAGAATACATCAAACCTACCTACCCTAGAATAACCATACCTATTCATTATAATTTACAAATTTACAAATGTTACGAACAAAGGGCACAAAGAAAAAGATAGACTACAAGAAAGCTAATATGCAGAAATTAAATTCTTACTTGAAAGGGTTCAAGCGAGTAGAACTAAGCTAAACTATGATCAAAACCTATATATTCCCCAGGCGGCGGCGCCAAAAACTTGATGCGGTCATCGTAGGACTTCTACACGAAGTTTTACAACTCCCTAGGCAGAGCACCTAATCATTGTAGTAGTAGTATAAGCAAGACTCGGGGGGTTGTTATCGTTCACTCAGGGAATAGGTTGGGAAGGCTTGATTACGGTCTAACAGAATTCTAAGGGTTAAAAGAAGATTATTTTTGTGTTTTTATATTTTATGGAAAGCAAGTAAATCATGTATTGTGAGAGGTTGTTTGGTTTTAGCTATTTAAACTAAATTAAAATCTAAACTAATGGTGATAACAATAAGATAAAAGATTGTGCTTATTTAATCATGTATTACTCCCTAGATTGCTTCTCCTAGTGTTGCTGCTTTGTCACACTTGTGATGATCTATGTAATTATTTCCTAAGTCATGAACGAATTACATAAACCCAACGTCTATTTAATATTCCATTAAGGCAACATACCCGTAAGGTAGTATGAAGATTACAAGGCCCCTAAGAGTATATTAAATGCATGTGAATTATATTAAGAGTAGATCAACCATATTAGGGTGCAAGGCTGTATGAAGACTGTTACTCGATGGTATCCTTTCTACACAATCATGTTTTCCTATACATATCAACAGCGATACAAACAAAAGCTGATTTTCTAAGACCTAACATGCATATCTATCACAAGAAGCAACACCACTAAGGTCTACATTCTAGGTTTCATACAATCATAAATAAACACAATAGGAGGCTTAGCCAAACATGTTATAGATAAAGCAAGAACAGATAAAAATCACACAACAAGACATATTGAATGATTAAATAAGTCTTGCTTGATTATAACATGAATTGAAGGAAGTACAATAGGGTTTTTAGGCCCTAAAATCATCCCTAACAGCTGCTAAATGAACTAGGGTTTGTACCCTCTTTTTATTCTAAAGTTACACACTCAAAACCTTAAATTCGGGTTTGTATATATAGGAAAATCTATGTGACGGCGTCGTGTTTTAGTCGTGATGCCATCATGAAAGAGAATATTCTAGATAATGGGTTAGGTCGTGTTCTGTGACGCCGGCGTGGAATCTCGTGATGCCATCTTGGTCTTCGTTGTGACGGCGTCACGTTGTATCTATGACGCCGTCTCTAGCTGCTGAGAACATTATCTTGATAGATATTGGTGCAGGTCTTTAGTCTTGTTTGTTTCTTTTCTAAATGAGCCCAAGTCATGTGTAATTCTTCCAAATGCCTTCCAAATGTGAAATACCTGAAAAGAAATGATTAAGTACCTATTTTGGGCATAAATGCACCCCGAAAAAGTGTATAAAATGACACCTCATCAGGATACTATGTGGGAAGGTATGATATCATGAACATCGTCTCACTTAGTTAGTATCTCATTCTTGTTGAATTTAGCTTAAAACCTAAAGTACACACTTTATCACTTTTACAAAGTCGAAACTGTAGCATCAAAGTCAATTAAGTTCCGAAAATGCACTTTTCTCCCTCAAGGATAGTGCTGGTATGAATTGCTACACCAAAGTCAACTAAGTCCCAAGTGTAAGAAATTTTATCCCTCTATGTAGTCGAAACGGTAACATGAAAAATCAACTAAGTACTGGATGTACACATTTCTCCCTCCAGGATGATGACTAACTGAGGAATCATCCTACACATGAGTACATCGTATATCAATTGGAACTGCTTACTTAGCTTCATATACCCGTGATTGCATAAGCAATACTCTACGAGAAGATGTCAAATCATACTCTCTTAAACAATTCTCTCTTGATTAACCCAATCTAATTCCCCTTAACTACTCTTTTGGCTAATACTGATGACCACTGATGGAGACATGTCACACCCTGACTACGGCAGAAACACAAGGCGTGATGGAGGATTGATCGTAATAATACAAAGCGTCAATATAGAGAAAAATAATATGCATTAAAACAAGTGTTACAACATCCTCCGACAACAAGTATGGAACTTGTGTCAAAACAGGTTGAACCACATCACATAGTCTGAAATTTATTACAACCAACACCTCACATCCGGAAGGATACAAGTCTAACGGAAATCAAATAGACAAAACTGAAACATAGTCTCAATGCAACTCTTAATGATAAGATCCAAAATGGATGTCCTTAGGTCTGCTAAAGTCTCTAATCCTGGCTTCATGGATCATTTGCAATACCTGAAAATGATACTCGAAAGGGTCAACATTACGTTGGTGAGCTCGTAGGTTTAGGAGTAAACCCAGTTGCTGTGCCAGAATATAAGAGTGGACAGTTGTGCAATATAAAAGAAGAAATTTCATATAATACTATTTAAATTATCAACACATCATATCAAGGTGTCCCACCCAAAATTAACAAAACAATACAATCCCCGCGATCTAATAGTCCTCCGAACCTATCGCCTACCAGCTAGAGCTACACAGTCGGCTAAATAGTGTAGTGCAGAAATTCACAGTGGAACTTCAAATAAATAGATCCCAAGTATTCGTATAGCATTTACATAATGTTCGCATAGCATTTATATAGTGATCACATAGCATTTATATAGGCAATCATAGGCACATAGTGTTAGGAATTCTGAGTTACTACTGCTGGTGCTAATTTACTACTGCTGGTTCAGAGTTGATGCTGCTGCTAAAGATTGAAGAAAACAGACTAAGTAGTTAGTACTGTTAGTTATATTAGTTAGTACTGCTAGTACTTTATTAGTATTGCCAGTATAGTTAGTACTGTCAGTTTTATATAGTTAGTACTGCTATTATGATATGCATGAGTTAAATTAGGAATAGATATGCATTATCATTATACGCGTTTTGTAAGCCCATTAGGGTTTCCTTAGTGTATAAAAGGAACCCTACGGCATAGTTAGAAATGACATCACATCATATCAGTCTTTCATAGTATTCATAGCTTCAAGGTTGTAAACCCTAACACTGTCAAAGAGTGTTTGTATCAATATATTGAAGCTTGTTGTTTTGGTTGTATTTATGTGTCTTAAACATATTTTTTTCTTTATTCTTCTTAGTGGTATAAACTAGATTCCACATAGTTTATATCATACACTCAAAGTTTCAGTCTCAGTGACTTTGGATTTATCCAAGGATACTAAACCTTACATCAGGCTAAGGAGTTCAAGATCTGTTCATTGGGATCAACAAGTGGTATCAGAGCTTCTTGTGAAGCTTTGAATAAGAAGAAACAAACAACACATACTAGATCTAACTCTCTGTGATAAAATGGAAGCAGGAACTAATTCTACAACTTTGACTGCAAGACTTCCTATCCTCAACCCAGGAGAATATGATCTTTGGTTAATGAGGATAGAACAATACTTTCTCATGACTGATTACTCCCTCTAGGAAGTAATTCTGAATGTTAACAAAGTGCTGAAGAGAACTGTTGGAGAAACTAAGCAGGAATATGAACCTACTACTGCAGAAGAAAAGCAAGACAAGAGGAATAAGTTGAAAGCTAAAGGAACTCTGTTGATGGCACTCCTAAATAAGGATCAACTAAAGTTCCATTCATATAAAGATTCAAAATTACTCATGGAAGCCATAGAGAAGAGGTATGGAGGAAACAAGGAATCCAAGAAAGTTCAGAGAACTCTACTCAAGCAACAATATGAGAACTTTGCAGGATCAAGTTTAGAAACAATTGATCAAACTTTTGATAGGTTGCAAAAACTTATTAGTCAGTTGGAGATTCAAGGCGAAGTTATTACACAAGAGGACATGAACTTAAAACTGTTGAGAAGTCTTCCATCTAAATGGAAAACTCATGCTTTGATCGGGAGGAACAAAGAGGAAATAGAAGCCATCAGTTTGGATGAATTGTACAACAACTTGAAGATATATAAACCTGAACTTGCAGGATCATCAAGTATAAGCCAAAATACACAAAATGTGGCTTTTGTGTCCTCCAACAGCACTAACAGCAATAGCAGCACAAATGAAGCAGATGACACTACTTATGGAGTTAGTAGTGCTCATACTCAAAGTAATCCTACATCTGGAGATAACCTTAGTAATGTTGTGATATGTGCTTTCCTAGCTAGTCAGCCCAATTCTCCTCAACTTGTACGAGAGGATCTAGAACAAATTGATCCTGATGACCTAGAAGAAATGGATTTACAATGGGAAATGGCCATGCTGACAATTAGAGCTAGGAGATTCATCCAGAGGATAGACAAGAAGTTGGATGTAAATGGTCAAAGAGTTGGATTTGACAGGACTAAAGTGGAGTGCTATAATTGTCATAAAAATGGTCACTTTGCAAGAGAATGTAGAGCTCCTAGAAATCAGGAAAACAGAGGAAGAGAGAATAATAGAAGAACTGTGACAGTGGAAACTCCTACTGAAAATGCCTTTGTTGCTCAAGATGGAATTGGAGGGTATGACTGGAGCTACCAAGCTGAAGAAGAGCATCCTATAAACTTTGCATTAATGGCACATTCATCTTCAGGAAGTTCTTCCAGTTCAAATTCTGAGGTAGATTTTTGTTCTAAATCATGTGTAAAAGCTTATGCTACTCTTAAAGAACAATATGATAGTTTGTCTTCAGATTACAAAAAGTCTTAATTTAATTTACAATATGATAGTGTCTTATAAAGCAGGTTTAGAATCAGTAGAAGCTAGACTAGCTCACTATAAGAAAAATGAGGTTGTGTTTGAAGAGAGCATTAATGTTTTAAATCTTGAAGTTAAACTAAGAGATAATGCTTTAGTTGAAAACAAAAAGAAATTGGAAAAAGCAGAAAAAGAGAGAGATGAGTTAAAACTAACATTAGAGAAGTTTCAAAATTCATCTAAATCTTTGAATAATTTGCTGGAAAGTAAAGTTATTGACAAGTTTAAAACTAGACTATGATATAATGCAGCTTCTTCTACTGCAGCTTTTCCTACAGTAGAAAGCTTTGTGAATTCATCTGAGATGTTAGAAAATCAGGAGTATAATAAGTTTAAATCTGATAAGGGATATCATGCCACCCCTCTACCTTATATAGGGAACTTTATTCCCTTCAAACCTGTTCTAACTTTTATGGATGAAATAGTTAAAAGTGAGAATATGGATGTTATTACTAATGTTACACCTAGTAATGTTAAGAAAGTTGAGTCAAATCATGAGTCTTCTGATGTAAAAATAATGGTGATGCAGTAGAACCTAAAACTATTAAGAAGAACAGCTTTAGACCTCCAGTCATTGAGGATTGGAATTTTGATGATGATAGTGAGGTAGAAATTATACCTAATGTTAAAGATAAAGTTGTTAGACCTAGCACTAAAAAGATAAAATTTATTAAGTCTGCTAGGGAAACAGTAGAGAAGGTAGAAACACCTAAACAAAACAAACACTATCCTAGAGGGAACCAAAGAAACTAGAACAATCTTATGTTCCAAAAACTAGGAAGTGACTTTAAAATGATTAATAAAGCTTGTTTTGTTTGTGGTAGTTTTGAGCATCTTCATTATGTGTGTGATAAAAAGGTTATAAAACTAGTGTGGAACATCTCAAGTAGAATCACAAGAACTTTGCTAATAAAATGACTCACCCTCACCCTAATAGAAGATTTGTTCCACAAGTAGTATTAACCAGGTCTGTCAAAATTAATACTGCTGGTGCAAGTGTTAATACTGCTGTCAAACCAGTTAATACTGCTGGCTCAAAAACAATTGTGAATCATTCTAGACTAATATCAAATGCTTACAAAAAGGGATATTCACAAGTCACAAAGCCATTTAACAGTATTCAGCAAACAAAAATAGTATTTTCAATAAAAAGGTTAATACTGTCAGGGTAAAAGATACTACTGCTAGGGATAGAGCAGTAGTAAGTGAAAACAAGGGAAAAGGGGTTAATGCTGTTAAGGCCTCAGCATGCTGGGTTTGGAAAGCCAAAAATAGTAGTGCATCAAATACTTTCAAGAAATATTCTTACGTCGATGCACGAGGCAGATCCAAGTCTATAATGGCTTGGATCCCGAAAAGAGTCTAATTCTCTTATTTTATGTGCAGGGCAACCCACAGCAGAAGGAGTACAAGGAAAAAGGAGTTATTGATAGTGGTTGCTCTAGGCACATGACTGGAAACAAATGCTATCTTACTGAATATGAAGATTATGATGGTGGTTTTGTTTCCTTTGGAGATGGTAAAGGTAGAATTTCTGGAAAAGGTAAAATCAAAACAGGAACATTGTATTTTGATAATGCGTATTTTTGTAAGGAGCTTAAGTATAACATGTTCAGTGTGTCACAAATTTGTGACAAAAAGAACAATGTTCTTTTTACTGACACTGAATGTCTAGTCTTATCTTCTGACTTTAAGCTACTTGATGAAAGTCAAGTCTTGCTGAGAGTTCCAAGAAAGGATAACATTTACAGTGTTGATCTAAAGAGTGTTGTTCCCACTAAAGGTTTAACTTACCTCTTTGCTAAGGCCATAATTAATGAATCCAATTTATGACACAAGAGGCTTGGGCACATAAACATTAAAAACATGAACAAACTTGTGAGGGGAAACCTTGTTAGAGGTTTGCCTTCAAAGATTTTTGAAAATGACAATTCTTGTGTTGCTTGTTAGAAAGGAAAGCAACACAAAGCCTCCTGTAAGGCCAAACTTATGAACTCAATCAGCAAACCCTTACATATGCTACACGTAGATCTATTTGGTCCTACAAATGTTAAGAGTTTAATGAAAAAGTCTTATTGTCTAGTTGTCACTGATGACTTTAGTAGATTTTCTTGGGTATTCTTTTTTGCCACTAAGGACGAAACTAGTAGGATAATAAAGACCTTCATAACTGAAATAGAAAATCGACTAGACTACAAAGTAAAAGTTATTAGAAGTGACAATGGAACTGAGTTCAAAAATAGTGTAATGAACCAGTTCTGTGAAATGAAGGGTATTAAGAGGGAATTTAGTGTTGCTAGGACTCCTTAGCAGAACGGTGTTGCTAAGAGAAGGAATAGAACATTGATAGAGGCTACAAGAACTATGTTAGTTGACTCTAAGTTGCCAACCACCTTTTAGGCTGAAGAAGTTAATACTGCTTGCTATGTGCTAAATAGGGTCTTAGTCATTAAGCCTCATACCAAGACACCTTATGAACTTATTTATGGAAAAACTCCAATGACAGACTTCATGAACCCTTTTGGGTATCCTGTTACCATCTTAAATACCAGGGATCATCTAGGCAAGTTTGATGGAAAAGCTGATGAGGGATTTTTTGTTGGGTACTCTGTGGTTGGCAAGGCTATGAGAGTATTTAACAAGAGGACCAGGATTGTTAAAGAGACCTTAAACATTAGATTTCTTGAAAATGTACCTAATATGACAGGAAATGGACCAGACTGGTTTTTTGATGTTGATTCTTTGACAATATCTATTAACTATGTGACAGTTGTTGCAGGAAATCAAACTAATGGTATTGCAGGAACTAGAGATAACATTGTTATAGATCAAGCTGAGAAGAAGACAGAACCTAAACAAGAATACATCCTAATACCCTTCTGCATAACTAATCCATTAATCTCAAGGTCCTAAGGATAGTGAAGAAGATTCTGGAATGAAGCCTCTAGAAATGGATGTAAATGGAGATTTAGATATAGATGCGGAGGATGATCAAGCTACAAGAAGTGAGTTTGAAAGGCTACTTCAATAAGAAAAGCATACTGTAATCCTAACAGCACTAATAGTATTAATACTGTTAGTACACTTGTTAGTACTGCTGGACTATATTTTACTAATGATGCTCCATCATCACCGGTTAATGCTGCTAGAACTTCTAAAGAACATCTATTTGAACAATTTTCTCCTTTCAAAAATGCATTTACTCTTCTAGATGTTCCAAATGTGTTTTCAATTGATGATACTGGAATTTTTGGTAATGCTTATGATGATAAAGATGTGGGTGCAGCAGCTGACCTAAACAACTTGGAAACAACCATGAATGTTAGTCCTATTCTCACAACCAGAATTAACAAGGATCATCCTAAAGACCAGATCATTGGAGACTTAACTTCAGCTATTCAAACAAGGAGAATGACCAAGATTTCTGATGAACATGCTATGGTTAGTTACATTAATAAGCAGAGGAGAACAAATCACAAAGATTATCAAAACTGCTTATTTACATGTTTTCTCTCTCAAAAAGAACACAAGAAAGTGATTTAAGCTCTGGAAGATCCAAGCTGGATAAAAGCAATGCAAGAGGAGCTTCTACAATTTCAACTTCAGAAGGTTTAGACACTGGTTGATCTACCTAATAGCAAGACGGCCATTGGAACCAAATGGGTCTTTAGAAACAAGAAAGATAAGAGAGGAATTATTATTAGAAACAAGGCAAGACTGGTTGCACAAGGTTACACCTAAGAAGAAGGCATTGATTATGATGAGGTTCTTGATCTTGTTGCTAGGATAGAAGCAATCAGGTTATTTTTGGCCTATGCATCATATATGGGGTTCATTGTGTACCAGATGGATGTAAAGAGTGCCTTCTTATATGGTACTATTAAAGAGGAGGTATATGTTTGCTAACCTCCTGGTTTTGAAGATCCACATTTTCCTGATAAAGTCTATAAGGTAGAAAAAGCTTTATATGGTCTACATTAAGCTCCTAGAGCCTGGTATGAGACCTTGTCTATCTACTTAATTGAAAATGGTTTTAGAAGAGGCACTATAGATAAGACTTTGTTCATCAAGAAGAACAAAGGTGATATCTTGTTAGTACAGGTGTATGTTGATGATATCATCTTTGGGTCCATAAAGAAGTCTTTATGTGATGAGTTTGAAGGTTTAATGCACAAGAGATTCCAGATGAGTTCTATGGGGGAACTCGCTTTCTTCTTAGGATTGCAAGTATAACAGAAGGAGGATGGAATCTTCATTAGCTAAGACAAATATGTGGCTGAAATATTAAAGAAGTTTGATTTTGCCACTGTAAAGATAGCAAGCACTCCAATAGAGAATAATAAGGCATTGGTTATGGATGAAGAAGCTGAAGTTGTAGATGTTTACTTATACAGATCAATGATTAGATCATTGATGTACTTAACAGCTTCTAGGCCTGACATAATGTTTGTCGTTTGTGCTTGTGCCAGGTTCCAAGTTACACCAAAGACTTCACATATTCATGTTATGAAGAGGATCTTTAGATACTTGAAAGGTCAACCTAAATTAGGAATTTGGTATACTAGAGATTCACCATTTGACTTGGAAGTCTTTTCAGATAGTGACTATGCTAGTGCTAGTCTTGATAATTCACAATAGGAGGTTGTCAATTTCTTGGCAAGAGATTAATTTCATGGCAATGTAAAAAATAAACAATAGTTGCAAACTTCACTACTAAAGTAGAATATGTGGCTGCTGCAAATTACTATGGACAGGTGTTATGGATTCAAAATCAAATGCTTGATTATGGATTCAACTTCATGAACACCAAGATTTACATTGATAATGAAAGCACCATTTGTATGGTGAAGAATCCAGTGTTTCACTCTAAAACCAAGCACATAGAGATTAGGCACCATTTTATCAGGGATTCTTATAAGAAGAGGCTTATTTAGGTGCTTAAGATCCATATAGGCCATAATGTAGCTGATTTATTAACAAAGGGATTTGATGTTAGTAGGTTTAACTATTTAATCGCTAGCATTGGACTTCTAAATTTGTAGCTGCATGGTTTTAGGGGAGGTTAATGGTGTATAAGTGCAGAGGATTATACACAAGTGCTATTTGGATTGAAGTTGGAAAGTAAATATGATGATCAGTTACTCAATACTGTTGGGCTTAGCTTTTACTACTTGAAGAAACTTTGTACTGATGGTACAAAATGTTTATACTGCTAGGATTGGTTAATGCTGCTCACAGGTGTTTAAAGATAGTTTTGATGGATGTATTGGGTTAAAAATGCTCTTTGGACCAATATTAAGGGTTAAACATGGTAAGAAGTTAGTTAGTGCTGCCAAGCTTGCTTTATGCTATTGGGCAAAAGTTAGTACTATCAGGCATAGAGTTAGTGCTGCCAGGCAAACTTAGTACTGCTGGGTTACCGTTAGAGGAAGTACTGCTAGGGGTCTAATGTGTAATTATAATGGTTTCTTCACCAATAGGTTTCCTAAACTCTATAAAACCCATTCTCAATCATACATTAATCTCACCTAATTTCTCTCATACGCTCTGAATTTACAAACCCTAATCAATTTTTCTTACCGACCAAATGAATTCATCAAAAATGGTTGATCTTGCATTTGTCAAACAACATAACATGGTTGCTTATCTGGAAATGACTAAGGAGAATGCTGACTTTCATCAGATATTGGACTTCCTGACATCTAGTTCGAAAAAAATACATGCCAATGTTGATGGAAAGGTTGTGGTAGTATTAGAATCATCAGTGAGGAGAGATCTTCACTTAAATGATGAGGATGGTACTGCTTGCCTAACAACTAATGAAATTTTTGAAAACCTTGCACTGATGGGATATGAACCAGCTTCTGATAAATTAACTTTTTACAAAGGTTTATTTTCTCCTTAGTGGAAGTACCTCATACATACCATCCTTCATTGCTTAAGTTCAAAATCTACTTCATGGGATCAGTTTTCTACAAATTTGGCTTCTGCAATTATTTGTTTAGCAAAGGGTCAAAAGTTTAATTTTTCTAAATTGATTTTTGATGGTATGTTAAGGAACTTGGATCCAAAGAAGTTTTTAATGTATCCAAGGTTTTTGCAATTGTTTTTGAATATTCAACTTCTAAATTTGGTAATACCTTTTAATGATATTCACGAAACCCCTAAACTTACTAAAAAGGTTTTTACAAATATGAGGAAACCAGGAAAAGGATTTCCAGGCAGAATAACACCATTGTTTCAAAATATGTTGGTTCCTCCAGTAGTAGTTGGTAAAGGTTCAGAGCAAACCCCTAAACCCTAACCCACACCTTCTACTGCTCCTCCAGAAGTTTAATCTCAAGTTGCTACTGTTGCTGCATCACAACCACCAAAAGACCTAAACACAAATAGGAGAACCAAAAGAGGTTAGAACACCAAGGTACCTCAGTTTGGTGGTTCCCCTAATAAGGTTGGTGATGAGGCTATCAATGAGGAGATGTTTGATAGTGTGGAAAGGGCTGCCACTACTGCTTCTAGCTTAGAGGCAGAGCATGCTAGTGGTAACATCAATAAGACCCAATTCACGGCAACACTTAATGAACCATTTTCCTTGGAACTTGGTTTAGGTAGTGGTCCTTGGCGCCAAGAAACCATGGTGGGTATGCAAGATCAGACTAGGTCTGAGGGTGTATCTAACTTGTCCAGTGATCCACCTCTCTCAGGAGGTCACACACTTAGAAGTGGTGAGGACAGCATGGAACATCAAATTAAATTGACAGATAATGTACCAAACACACCCCATGATTCACCTCTCCGAGGAGTTAACACACCTGGAAGTAATGAGGGTAGCCTTGAACTCACTGAATTGATGGATCTGGTTACCAAGCCATCTCACATGGTTCTTGATCTAGAGAAAGTAAAGACTGCTCAAGCAAAGGAGATTGTTGGTTTGATGAGGAGAGTCACTAAGCTGGAACAAAGACAAAGATAAAGAATCCTCAAGAATCATCCATTCAGATTTGGTTCCTCCAGGAGACAGAGTTTGGGTAAGAAGGATGTAACCAAATAGGAGAGGAAACATTTGAAGACTCAGTTTGGAAAAGATACTTTTGATGATATTGATGATCTGGTGGATGAAGGAATGGCTTTTATTCAAGATAAAGATGCAAAGAACCAAGGAAAGATTGGTGCTGATGATACAGAAGTGGTGAAAGGAAGTGGTGATGCAGAAGTTAATACTGCTGGTAAGGGAGTTAGTATTGCTAATGTTTCTGAAACTATTAGTACTGCTGCACCAAGGACTCCTCCTACAACAACAACAGTCTTTGATGATGAGGATGTTTCTATGGCTATGGCTCAAACTTTGATAAAGATGAAGGAAGAGAAAGCTAAAGACAAAGGAGTTGTTCTTAAAGATGTAGAAGACTCTTCTAGACCTGTCAGATCAATAACTACACTTCAACCTCTTCCAACCATTGATCCTAAAGACAAAGGTAAAGGTATTCTACAAGAGACTAAATCTATAGAGAAGACAAAGAAAAAGGTTCAAGGTGATGCACAGGTGGAAAGAGATGCTGAAGTAGCCTGAAGACTTCAAGCAGAATTGGATGAAGAACTCAGAGTAGAAAGAGAAAGACAAGATGAGGCTTCTAAGGTTGCTATAGCTGAAATGTTTAATGAGGTGCAAGCAAGGATGGATGCTGATTATTAACTGGCTGCTAGAATGACACAAGAAGAACAAGAGAAGTATACAATTGAAGAAAAGGCCAGGTTATTGGCAGAATTCTTTAAAAGGAGAAAGAAATAGTTAGTAGCTGAAAGAGCAAAGGCAATCAGAAACAAACCACCTACTAAAACACAGTTGAGGAATCTTATAATGACTTATCTAAAAAACATAGGTGGTTACAAACACAATCAGCTGAAAGGAAAGTCTTATAAAGAAATCCAGGGATTGTATGAAAGACAACAATAGAGGATTCAAGATTTTACACCAATAGATTCAGAGAAAGAAGCTCAAAAGCCAGGTAAAAGATTGAAAAGAGTTACAGGATCATATGAAACACAAAAGTCACTCAAGAAACCAAAAGTGATGAAATTTGCAAAGGATGTTACAGAAAAAGAAGTAGCAGAGTATGAGAAGGAGAAGGAAGAACTTAGGTTAAGTTTAAAGATAATTCTGAATAATGATAGTGAAGTGGACTATGAGCCACTATCCAGAAAATTGCCTATTGTGAATTGGGAATATCAATTGCTGGGATAGATGGAAGCTAAAGACATGTATGTTTACAAATTAACCAGGGCTGATGGAAGTTTAAGCTATCATGGAGACACACAAGCCTTCTTAAGAAGACTTGATAGGCAAGACTTGAATGATCTATACAGGTTAGTTTAGGAAAGGTTTCAAGATCATCCTCTTGATGGACATGATTTGGTGCTTTGGGGAGATCTAAGGATAATATTTGACCCAAATGAAAAAGATGAACTATGGCTGAATCAACTGGATTGGAAATTGCTAAGATGGAAATTGTATGAAAGTTGTGGAGTTCACACTCTGTTTATGGATGGTACACCCATAGAAATTAATATGCTACTGGAGAAGAAGTAACATCTGATCAAGGAATTACTGGAAAAGATGCTGAACTTGCAGTTAAAAGCTGGAGAAGAAAGTATTATGGCATTTGAGCTTATCAAGTTCATTAAATCATTGATTGAAGAGTAGTAAAGTGTTTGGATACATCCTCCTGGTGTTTATGGAGCTTACAGTGAAGAAACTTAATGATTGACAAGTAAATATCAAGTTTAGGGGAGGATTGTGGGGAATTCTGAGTTACTACTGCTGGTACTAATTTACTACTGCTGGTTCAGAGTTGATGCTGCTGCTAAAGATTGAAGAAAACAGACCAAGTAGTTAGTACTGTTAGTTATATTAGTTAGTACTACTAGTACTTTATTAGTACTGACAGTATAGTTAGTACTGTCAGTCTTATATAGTTAGTACTGCTATTATGATATGAATGAGTTAAATTAGGAATAGATATGCATTATCATTATATGCGTTTTGTAAGCCCATTAGGGTTTCCTTAGTGTATAAAAGGAACCCTACGGCATAGTTAGAAATGACATCACATTATATCAATCTTTCATAGTATTCATAGCTTCAAGGTTGTAAACCCTAACACTGTCAAAGAGTGTTCGTATCAATATATTGAAGCTTGTTGTTTTGGTTGTATTTTTGTGTCTTAAACATATTTTTTCTTTATTCTTCTTAGTGGTATAAACTAGATTCCGCATAGTTTATATCATACACTCAAAGTTTCAGTCTTAGTACCTTTGGATTTATCCAAGGATACTAAACCTTACATCAAGCTAAGGAGTTCAAGATTTGTTCATTAGGATCAACACATAGTATTGTCCAAAAGAAGTAAAAGGTTTTTGCACAGAATTGAAAAGTAGTTGAAAAGGTTTTGAGTATCATTTTCCGCCAACAGAAAAGAGTTTAAAAATAGGGCTACGAGAATTCACCTTTAAGCAAAGCGATAAGTAGCTGAGGATATGATCAAACAATTGTATGCAACGGCTTTCGAATATGACCTAATCCAGCTAAAGTCCGATTTTAAATATAGGTTCCTTAAATGTATGCTTAAGGTTGATGCATAGTAGTTAAAATGTGCGTTGTACAGTCACTTTTAATGTTATTGGTTGCATGATGGTTAGTAAATATGGCTCGAATAAGATATATTAAAGTATGTATGTTAGATAATATATACTTATAATATTTAGGTAATTAGACGAGAAAAATAACTAGACTTAGATAATACTTAAAATATGTTCCGGTAATCTATCCGGTAGTAAAGTGACTCGCTTTAGTTACGCTAAATCATTAATAGAAGTTTTATAATTTATAAAATTATAAAATATATTTATGTCTTTTAGTCGATTTATTAAAATAATAATATTT
The DNA here is from genome assembly GCA_026074375.1 of Tanacetum coccineum. Taxonomy (NCBI): domain Eukaryota; kingdom Viridiplantae; phylum Streptophyta; class Magnoliopsida; order Asterales; family Asteraceae; genus Tanacetum; species Tanacetum coccineum. The sequence continues at coordinate 35,820 of BQNB010014659.1, read as the reverse complement.
TATTTATTTTGTCCTTTTGTCGAATTTCTAAGAAATTATGTTTGTAGTAAAATATTCTAAGTATAATATTTTTATGAAATTTCGGCATGATCTGTTCGTTTATAAGACGTTACCAAGGTTTTTAAACCTCATTTTTCCAACACTTTCCACAATTTCCAACAAGGCGCCAAATTTCCACGTTTTCAACACGTTCTATCAAAATGTACATTTCACACGACTAACCTAACCTTTTTAGCTTAATAAAGTATGAATCGCTCAAAAATCCATTTCAACATTCAAACTTACTAGTTTTTCTCTTATTGGGCCTTAAGGCCTATTAGTTTTCTAAAACCGTATAGTTTAGCTCTTAAATCCAAATTAGTCTGATATGCAAGTTTTAAATATGTATTAGATGTGATTAGGATGTAAGCCGAACGAGAAGTCCTAAAAATACGCTGAGGCTTATTGGGCTTCCAATTGGGTCGTGGTCATTATTAAAACCAAACATCCCTTTCGAAATTATTCTAAGTCCGAATTTAGCGACACGTCATAATACATGATTAAGTATTTAGACATCAAGTTAACCGACTAAGAAGCTGTGAAAGTAATTCAAAGCTCACGGACCAAGACTAAGCCATGGTTTAGACTTAACTTATTGGGTCGCGGCTAAGGTAAGCCCACAATGTCAATACGAGCTTATTTATTAAGCCGATTGCCACATGCTTTTCGAGGTATACAAATAAGCTACAAACAAAGTCGTTTCTCAAAATAAGCTATCACAATAAGCTATAAAAATGTGACAAGAATAGGTAATAACCAAAATTTATTTTCCTTTGTTTCCTCTTTAAGCCAAAAATAAATAAGCCATAGATAAGCTAAAAATAAGCAAATAAGTTATAAGTACTTTTAGTTACCAAAATAAGCTACAACAATAAGCTAGAAAAATATGGCAAAAGAGGTAAATGACCAAAAGTACTCCCTTAGTTTTCCTTTTTCATGCCGTGAGCAATAAGCTCCCAAAATAAGCTATTCAAAGCTTTTAAATAAGCTAGATAAGTATTAAGCTATATAGTATATAAATGTTATTCAACCATCACGTCCAAAATGATAAAATGGTCTTTTCTTGTGTCCCTTGCCCCTAGTTCGAACCCAACGAACACCCCTTTATATTTATTTGCAAATTTTAAGCTTTCGATTTTTAAAAAACAAACCGTACAACTATTATCTATGCATCATAACACTACTAAAAGTACAAAAAATTTTGTGAAATAGATGACTTACAAAGAGGGTTTTGAAAATGAGATTAAACACTAAACTGACAACCCAAACGTTGTTTTAAATGAACCCACGCCTATTGGAATCAACCCGGAAACACTCAAACTCTCATGTTTTTTTTATCAAAGATGGAAAAATTATGTGTTTGTATGTGTGTTGGAAATCAAAAGAGCAAGAGGAGAGAAAAGAAAAACAAAACTAAGATGTGTGTGTAAAATGAATAGAAAGTGTGTGCATTTAAAAAGATATAAGACAAAGTTGGTACTAGGTTGGGACATATATGCTCAAATGGTGCTTTCTTGCTCCCTTGTAGGGCTCAAACTGGCTAGCGCCTCTAGGAGGGATCCTAGGTGCGTTTTGGCTCTTGTCGGGTTACTAAATGATCTAAACTCCTGATTTAAAATGTGACCTGAAGTTTCCTAGTATTTTTAATGAATGTAAAAATATTTTTACTTAAGCTTTGACTATTCACACTATAGGTAAATAAGTTAAATTGCTTTAAATTTAGTATGGATCATTAACGAACGTGTCAGAACGCATTGCTTGAGATTTTAAGCCGTTTGCAGGAAAATCTCATGGGAATTGATCAAATATAAATATAATCATCTATAATAAGATAATTAAAGATATTATTAACATAAATGATTAAATAGATAACAAACTTAGTACTGAAAATCCCAAAAATTGATCTCACTAGAATAGAAAATACTAAAAGTCGAAGGGCTAAAATAGAACATTATAAACTAGAAAATCCGTAAGGGTTACATTCTACCCCTCTTAAAAGAAATTTCGTCCCAAAATTTAACTATCACTAGCACTAAAGAGATGAGGGTATTTGAGTTTCATCTGATCCTCACGTTCCCAAATAAATTCAGGCCCTCGTTTCGAATTCCATCGAACCTTAACGATAGGAATCCTACTCCGCTTCAGTTTCTTGAACTATCTTTCTAAGATTTCCACTGGCTCTTCCACAAAGTTCAACTTAGCATCAACTTGGATTTCCTCTAAAGGCACATGTAGGGTTTGGTCGGCCAAGCATTTCTTAAGGTTCGACACATGAAGCGTGTCATGAATATCGTTTAGCTTCTGAGGTAATCTTAGTCTATAGGCTACGAGACCGATCCTCTTAGTGATCTCAAATCCCAAAGCGTACCACACCTTTCCAAGGTAACACTTTGAGTAGAACATGGTCACCTACACTGAACTCTTTCCTTCTCTTATCTGCATAGCTTTTTTAACGATCACGTGTAGCCTTAAGCCTATCCTTGATTTGTGAGATCTTCTTAGTGGTTTCTTGCTCTAAATCATGCCCTATCAATTGTCCATCTCCAACTTCTGCCCATAGGATTGGTGAATGGCACTTTCTCTCATAAAGTGCTTCAAACGGTGCACTTCTTACACTAGAATGGCAATTGTTACTGTAGGAAAACTTAACCAATGGAAGATGGACGTCCCAAGTCCTAACTTTCATCGAAGTCCATGACGTACACTCTGAGCATGTCTTCCAAGGTTTGAATTTTACGCTCGCTTTGACCATCGGTCTATGGATGGTAAGTCGTACTCATGTCTAACCTAGTTCCTAATGCTTCTGCATTGACTACCAAAACCTTGATGTAAAGCGACTATCATGATCAGATATGATCATGATTGACATGTTATGCCTCGCTACGATTTCATTGAGGTGGAGTCTAGCTAGTATATCCATCTTAGTCTTTACGCATAGGAAGAAAATGAGCAGACTTAGTCAATCGGTCAAAGATGACCCAGATTGCATCATGCCCACTACTGGTCCTTGGTAATTTTGTGACAAAATCCATGGCTATTCTCTCCCATTTCCACTTGGGAATCTCAGGTTGCTACAGCAAGCCGAACGACCTTTGATGTTTAGCTTTAATCTTTGAACAAGTCAGGCACTTACTAACGTACAAGGCTATATCTTTCTTCATTCCCGGCCACCAGTACATATCCTTAAAGTCATAGTACATCTTATCAGATCCTGGGTGTACTGAGTAATTCGACTTATAGGCTTCGTCCATTATCAGGGTTCTCACTTCACAAGTCAAAGGGACCCATATTCTATCTAGATATTACCATGCTCCATTACTCCTACGTTCCATCTATTTGTCTAGCCCTCGCAGTATTTCTACTGGTGCATCGACAACCTCAAATGCTTCATTATGAGCCGCTAGTATCCTATCCTTGATACTCGATTGAATGGTCATGTTCATTGCTCGAACTTTCATAGGATTAATCCTCTCCTTTCTACTTAGTGCATCGGCTACTACGTTTGCCATACCGGGATGATAGCGAATCTCACAGTCATAGTCGCTGAATAGTTCTATCCAACGACGTTGACGCATATTCAGTTCCTTCTGATTAAAGATGTGCTAAAGGCTCTTGTGGTTGGTGTATATGACATTCTTTGTCCCTTACAGGTAATGTCTTTAGATCTTAAGGGCAAATATAACTACACCCAATTCCAAATCATGGGTAGTGTAATTCTTCTCATGTATCTTTAATTATCTATAGGCATATGCGATCACTTTACCCCTCTACATAAGCATGCAACCTAGTCCTAGACCTGACGCATCGCAGTATATTATGAAGTCTTCTAGTCCATCAGGGAGAGCTAGAACAGCCGCATTACATAACTTATCCTTCAAGATTTGAAATGCTTCTTCCTATTCCTCACCCCCAAACATAGGTTTTATTCTTCTAAGTCAAAATGGTAAGCGGTTTAGCGATCTTGGAGAAATTCTCAATGAATCGACAGTAATATCCTGCTAATCCTAAGAATGAACGAACTTCTGATGGATTTCTGGGGGCTTCCCAATTCTTAACAACTTCGATCTTACTGGGGTCTACATGTATATAATCACAGTTAATCACATGCCCAAGGATCTATACCTCTTGCAACTAGAATTCACACTTAGAGAATTTTGCGTACAGTTTCTCCTTCTTTAACAGTTCTAAGATTAACCCTAGATGTGTCTCATGTTCTTCCTTTGTCCTTGAGTAGATCAAGATGTCATCTATGAACACTATTACAAACTTGTCTAGGTAGGGTCTACACACTCGATTCATCAAGTCTATGAATACCGCTAGTGCATTCGTCAAACCAAAGGGCATTATTGTGAACTCAACATATCCATATTGAGTTCTAAATGCTGTCTTTGGAATGTCATCCTCGTGCACTCTTAGCTGGTGGTATCCAGACCGAAGGTCTATCTTATAGAAATACTATGATCCTTGCAACTGATCAAACAGGTCATCTATCACAGGGAGGGGATAACGGTTCTTTATGGTCATCTTATTCAACTCTATATAGTCTATACACATCCTAAATGAACCATCCTTCTTCTTGACGAATAATACCGGTGCTTCCTATGGCGATGAACTTGGTCGAATGAAACCCGTGTCCTGGAGTTCTCTGAGTTGACTTGACAACTCCTCCATTTCAGAAGGCGCCAAACGATAGGGAGACTTCGCGACCCGCATTGCTCCAGGGATTAAGTCAATACAAAACTCAAATTCTTGAGATGACAGTAATCCTGATAGGTCGTCAGGAAATACCTCGGGAAAGTTCTTAACTATAACAATGTCTTTCAGTTTCTGCTCTTTGGTTTTTGCACTTATGAGGTATCTCACCTTCTCTTCTGGTTTTTCTCCTAAGACTCTAAGTATTTCACCGTGTAGTAGTGAAATCCTAACTACCTTCTCGTGGCAAACAATTTTGGCCTTATGCCAAGACAACCAGTCCATTCCTACAATCACATCAAAACTTTCGTGTCTAAATGGTATCAAGTCGATGTCGAATGTATAACCTTCTATCTCCGGTTTACAACTGCTTATAACCTTATTGATTTCTACTAGTTGCCTACTGGCTATTTCAATCTCATAGCTAAAACCTAGGTCACTGGGCTCTATGTCTAACAGAGGTATGAAAGTAGTGGAAACAAAGCTATA